>JAVJIF010023883.1:0-52517 GCA_038442645.1 Agave tequilana
TCCTCGATCAACTGCAATATAGAATAGCTACCACTGATACTTAACATCACACATATCATCTAATGAATCTCAAATGGCCAACAACGTCAATCTCATCTCAAGACAAGTCAGACTCCAATATAAGGAACATAGATTCTGGATAACCTCTAACTCAAGATCAATCTAAATCACAACTTAACTAACCCAGTCAATCTGATATGTCCTCAATACTCAACTAACAAAGTCAGGTCCATGCTAATTACTGATCATCATTCAATGTAAAAAGCATAAGTCCAGATCAATCCAGAGTCATCATATTCAACTCACATTCCTAACAGTCATATGATCATCAATTATCAATATACATTAATGATTTTGATATAATATTGTCATTCCAACATATATCCATAATCAAGCTCAGCTCTCTCACTCTAACAATTTATCTGATTCTCAAATCCTCAAGTGTTCACACTTTTATTAAGATTAAACATGATATCCCATACTCGGTATCACAACATATACATGCATCTAAGTTCTATTAGATCAAGTCATTACCACCAATATCCATCTCAAATACCCTCATGCTACATCCTGATATGTCTACAACAATACTCTAGATATACATAGGACAAACATGAGGGTTCTAACATGTATCAATAATCATGCATATCATATCCCTATACACCCAACATGAAAAATAACAGGAGATGACCGTTCACCCCCACACTCGATGATCTCCACACATAAACATGTAACATAAGAAATCTACTCAACAATTTACATCACATATAAAATATATCTGCGATCATTTAATAAATAAAGAGAGAGAAAGAGAGAGAGAACACTCACATTGGGGAATCTGGTCGTCGCCGGGCGAGTTGCCATTACGGTCGCTGTGGTGCCACTCTCGCTGTTGGACTGCATAGGGGGGTAGCCAGGGTACTGGGGAGGCCACCGTGCTAGTCTCCGATGAACGACCTGGCGTGGATCAGGAGAACTCGCTGCTCGCCCGTCATGTGCGCTGGTTCTGGATTGCCGTGTCGCTGCTCTCCTTCCCGGGTGCTGGTCCGGATCTCACCAAACAAATCCAAAATGCTGTAACACGCAACCAATACATACAAATAATTATAATACACGCTAAACACCCACACGTGCATATGAACATATACCGTACACGTACATAAACAAGCATGCACATACATACATCCAATTTAATAAATATCTATATAAATATAATATCTATACATTAATTAAATTCCACCCATGCATGTAAAAAGCATTCACAATATAATATATGAAAAAGGAAATAAATAGAAAAGGGGGAAAATTCCTCACACAACCGAGTGATTTGCGGCACGCCGACGGAGGCTCCGATGGAGGCATCCGGGCCCGCGGAGGGTGTCGTTGGATAGAGCAACTCGCCGTGAAGGGCGTGGGGTGCGTTCGCGCTCGCCGACGGTGATCAACAGCATCCCGCGGAGAGCCCGAAATAGCTCGGAGTAAGGATGCTTCAAGGCCAAAAGGGAGGAAATTTTGGCTTGCCTTGTTGCCGCACAAGAAAATAACTCACAAGAATTAATATATATACATCTTAAACATACAATTATTAATATATAAAGAAAAAGGTAAGGAGAGACTCATGCAACACACTTGCATATAATCATAAATATAAAATTCATGTAAGTGCTAATAAAATACGTTCATAACACAATCAAATTCAAACCAGAACATCATGCAGTGACAAACTTGCATTTCGTCAAAGATGCGTCAAATTCATATTACTATCTACCACTATATGGGACTCATAAATCTAATTGACAATTAATATCACTATTCCGCTAATTAAAGATTATAACAGCAATTAACCTATAACAAGATCAAATCCAAAGCAATACAAGCATTAAGATCTAAACCTCATATTTAATCTCAACAGTGCAGATAAATAAACTTTCAAAACAAAATGCAATATAATGGTTCTAATCAAAACATCCAAAATAAACTTTAGACACTGAATGTATCAAGCACCCTAATCAGAGAGAAGTACGCACTCAGGCCGTGAGCACGACAGCGCCGCCAGCCTCCTTGATCTTCTCTCGGCGGTCCTTCGACACGAGCTTGGCCTTCACCACCATGGGCTTGCCCTCTGGCAGCATCCCCTTACCGAGGACCTCGAAGTACCCAAACTGGCCGACCTCGATCATCGGGGTGGATCCGGACGCCAATCCGCTCCATGACGGCTTCAGGGATCAGCGACCAGAGCTTATCGACGTTCACCGCGGGGCAATGGAACTTGTTGCGCAGGCGGTGGAAGTAGCGCATGCCAACCTTGCCGAGATGGTATTTATCGAAGAGAATCCGGTGGTGGCAGCAAGAGAGATGGAGTTCCAGGCTGGATTGTGGGGCTTAGCTATGGATGCGGGCTTGGTTCTGAGATGGCGGCTGTAGCATGAAGATGGAGGGGATTTAGATCTAGGTTTTGGTTATTATTTTAGGTTTAGAAGTTAGGATTTATTTATAGAATGGGTTATTGGGTTTTGGGAGAATAACTCAAATAATAATAAATAGAAATAACTATAATAATATTAATAATAATCAATAGTGACACCAAAAATAGTAGGCAAAATACTAAGAAAGGTAATTAGTCATCACCACAGAAATAAATACAAATAATGCTAATAACTCTATACTAATAATAAACAGGTAATAATAGTAATCCTAATTAATAATAATATGACAATAATAATAGCAGCACTAAATAGAATAAATAATAACCTTAATGAAATAATGAGAATAATAATTAAGTTAACAATTAATAATAATAATGGCAAACATAATAAAATTCAAATCAAATTATTATCTCAAAAGAATTTCCATACTTAGTAATAATAATCTCAGGAAAATAATAAATCAACTTGATTCATTAAAAACTCGGTAAATAAAAATAAATAAATACCTAAAGAAAATAAAATACAGTACTATTAGGTTAGGGATATTACAACAAGCATGAAATGTGATAATATGTATGCAATATATGTGACCGATCATACCCCCACACTTATCTTTTGCTCGCCCTCGAGCAAAATATCAAAACTAAGCTTAATCAATTATTAGACCACTTTCGCAGGTCACTCATTGCACTGAGCATGTGCAACAAGTCGTTAAACCTCTAGGTTACCCCTAGAGGACGAGTTTTATCTCGTGAGGGTTTTCAATGGATTGCACCCATAAAATCCATAAAGAAAGAGAAAAAAGTTAGTATTTTCGAAAAGCATTTTGAAAAGAGAAATATTTGAAGTATATTTGTGAGAGATTAAGTAATCTATAAGTTATAGGAATATCAAATTTTTCATTCCTAACTTAGTCTCTATTCAACAACATGTCATCAATCAAAGTAAGGAGTCAAATTGTTTTTCTCATCTAGTCTATTAATTTAGTCTGAGTCGTATGCACCATCGTGACTGTGAAGTTGACTAAGGGTTTCTTTAACATTAACTCCTATGCCTTATTTCTATTTATTTTTGGTGAAATTTATTACTCAATTTCATTAGGCTTTCTAATCTGCCCATATAACGAGCCTTCAGTCGATGACACCCAAACCGGACATTTTTAAGGCACAGGGTGAGAAAACACCCCCTAAGGACTTAAACACTCGAGCAGACAAGGCCACGAAACTAAGGTTTTTATTTATAGATGTACCCCTTTTAGGCGTGAATACTTATGCTTCATGAGGCATAAATAACCAGCTTAATCAGAGGATATATATATACAATTTTTTCTCAAACTTATCTAATTATCTTTTGCATAAATACCAAGGCTTTCTTAGGCCAAAGCACCTAGCTAATCAATAATTAGATTTGTTTATATTTTTTTTATAAGGCATAAGAGTCTCTGTTTTTAAACCCTAAGTGTGTAAGTGTATTTAGTGTGCATATTTCATCAAGGTAAATATCAATACTAAATTACTTTCACAAATTTCTTCCTAACCCTAAACATCAAACAAGTTATCATATTTTGACCAAGTGTAAGAAATCCTAATTATGATTTTCCTATTCCTTAAAATTGACTTAATTTCTTACAAAAAATATATCAAAACATTGTTCTAACCTTTCAAAAAGTTTTTTAATATATATATTTTCTCTTTTTTTTGTTTTTTTAATTTTTTTATATATATATGTCATGTTAGAACCCTCCCCACACTTATCTCATGCATTGTCCCCAATGTATGAAAGAAATGTATAAATACATGAAATAAAATGAAAAAGAGGAAAGTTATCGATACACAGGGTCAAAAAGACCCATAGCTGTTTCATTTACCGGCATTGATTCCAAGAAAGGTTTAAGGCGTTGACTATTTACCTTAAAGTCATTTCCATTCTTGGTGTCACTGATCTCAACTACACCGTGTGGAAACACGATTTTTACAATGAATGGCCCAGTCCATCTTGATTTCATTTTCCTAGAAAAAGATGAAGCCTAGAATTATAGAGTAAGACTTTTTGTCCAGGACGAAGGTTTTTCTTATGATGTGTTTATCATGAAAAATCTTGACTCTATCTTTAGTGATCCTAGCATTTTCATAGGCCTCATTTCTCAATTCCTCTAATTTGAAAATTTGTAATTTCTGAAGGTCACCGGCCTTAGTCAAGTCGAAATTCAACTGCTTGATTGCCCATAAGGCTTGGTGTTCTAACTCAACGGGCAAGTGACAAGGTTTGTCATAGACTAACCTATAAGGAGGCATTCCTAGAATCATCTTGAAAGCGGTCCTGTAGGCCCCATAGGGCATCTACAAGTTTGATGGACCAATCTTTTCGGTTTTGGTTCACAGTTTTCTCCAAGATAAGTTTGACTTGTCTATTGAAACCTCAACTTGCCCACTGGTTTGAGAATGATAAGGTGTGGACAACTGTGAGTTATGGCATACTTTTGCATAAGAGCTTCAAAAGATCTATTGCAAAAGTGAGTGCAATTATCTCTAATGATAGCATGAGGGGTTCCGAAGCGTGAAAAAATGTTCTCTTTTAAAACTTTATGACAACTTTGTTATCATTAATTTTACAAGGAATGGGCTTCTACCCACTTGGAACATAATCCACAGCAACCAATATGTATTGTTTCCAATGAATTAGGAAATGGACCCATAAGTCGATGCCCCAAACATCAATGAGTTCTATTTCTAGGATTGGTTGAGGGGCATCATATTTCGTTTTGAGATCCTTCTACCATTTGGCATCTAGGGCACATCTTGCAATTCATAAGCATCCTTGAACAAAGTGGGCCAATAAAACCGCTTTGTAGCACTTTTTCAGCAGTCTTGCGGGGAAAAGTGTCTACCGCATGCAAGTTCGTGACAAAAGATAGAACACTCTTAACCTCCTCATCGGGAATGCATCTCCTAATAATTTGTCAGAACATACATGAAAAGATACTGTTCCCCCCAAAAGAAATACCGAACTTGGGATAAGACCGGTATATATCATTTTTGGATCAATGAGACTGAGTTTGGTTTGTGACTAAGTAATTCACTATATCAGCAAACCAGGTTCCCTAGAGATATCTAGAGATTTTCATCAGGAAAATCCTCATTTATAGGTAATTCATTGCATGGAGAATTAGGGATCCGTGAGAGATGGTCAACAACGACATTTTCTACGCCTTTTTATCTCGAATCTCAAGATCGAATTCTTGAAGAAGGAGGATCCAACGAATGAGTCGGGCTTTGGCATCCTTCTTCATCATGAGGAACCTAAGCGCAGAATGATCGGTGAAAATGGTGATTTGGATCCTAGTAGGTAGGGACGAAATTTCTCTAAGGCAAACACTGTAGCCAAGAATTCCTTCTCAGTCGTAGTGTAGTTCAATTGAGAATCGTTGAGAGTCCTACTAGAGTAGTAAATCACATGCTGCTTGTTATCAGTGCGTTGTCCTAGGACAGCGCCTATGGCACAATCGAAAGTATCGCACATGATTTCGAACGGCTTAGACCAATCCGGTGCAGATATGATTGGTGCAGAAATAAGCTCTCTCTTAAGCTTCTCCCAAGAATTTATGCATTCAGCTTCGAAAGTGAAGGATACATCCTTGTTGCCCAAAGGCCCATCACTCTAGTTTTGATGATGATCAACTCATGTAGTTATAGTACTAATGATCTTGTTATTTAGTCTTAGATTCATGATCAAGATCTTAGTAGGTGTGTAGCTTCAACAAAGGATTTAAAGTCAAGTTTTTGGAGCTAGCACGGTTTGATTCAAGAGCTTGTGCATCAAGACCTCATCATGTACTCAGAGGAGTCTAACTCTATGGATCATGTTTGAACCAAGTCAAGAAGATGAGAAGACTTCAAGTGAAGACTTCAAGAAGATGAAGACTTGTGTCTAGGTTTGTTTTTTTATAAGATTTTGTTTTTAGATAAAAATGTAAAGGATAGAATAGTTGGTGGATTGCTCAAGTTACCATATACACACACACTCTTGATATTTATATGTGTTTTCACAAAAGAGTTTTCTTTTTGAAAAATACCGGTTTGGTTTTTGGTATTCCTAGTTTACATGTTTTAACCAAAACCATATTTAGATCTTAATGTCAAAAACATAGATATTTCACCATGTTTGTGTAGTGGATCATATCCATACACTCTATGCTTTAAATGAGTTTGAATATCTTTTTTTGTATTTGGAGAAGTTTTGAAAACAAGTTTTGAAAAAAATTCAATTTGGAAAAATACAGTTTTCGTTTTTAGTCAAAATTTCCAACTTACAAAATAGTCCAAATTATTTGTAACATGCCTTGATTTTTGTAAGCATGTTGTTATCAAAGTATTGGTAAAACTATTTTTGTAGATTTTTTCATGATTTTATGGGATTTTATTTGAGCCAAAATGACCAAGTTTTCTTTCCCAGAATCCCTGACCTGGCTTCAGGCGGTCGACCGGGCCGGTCGACCGCGCGACGTGCACAGCGTGCACGCCAGTTTCTGGCTGGAGGGACGGTCGACCGGGACGATCGACCGTCCAGAGAGCTTTGCTCTCTGAAAATCCTCGGTCGACCGGGACGGTCGACCGGCAGAGAGTCTGCTCTCTGTTCCAGAGGTTCGGTCGACCGGGCCGGTCGACCGCTGCCCCAACGGTCAGAAATCTGACCGTTGGCGGTCGACCGGGCGGTCGACCGTCCTCTGTCTGCCCATAACGGCTAATTTTTTGGAGCTCTATATATTGAGCCATTTGGGGGCTGTTTTCTCTAAGATTTCTAGTGGGTTTTGAGCTAGGTTTTCCTACTTCATTAAAAGAGTCTTCTCCACTAAATTGAGAGCTAATACTTCCAATCAAAAGGGGAGTTTATCAAGAGTGTTTTCAAAGTGATTTTCTTGAGTTTTCCTCCACCATCTCTTTCCTTGTTTTTCTCACACAACACTTGAGCCATCCATTGCTATATCTACCTATAGGGATTTGTTGTGAGAGGATTTTAGGTGATCAAGAGTTGTGAGCACCAAAGTTTATCTTTGTTCTTTGAGGAGGCGGATAAGTGCGTTCGCGGTGTTTTCGGGTTCGTGTGTGAACTCTTTATTTAAGTGCGGCCTCGGCGAGCTAGAGGGCTTGCGGTGTGTAAAGACTAGGGAGTCCGAGAGCTTGTAGGTGTTGCGGCACTGAGGAGTGATCCGGTGGGATCGATTCTAGTGGAAATCCTTCGTAGTGTCAAAGGCGGGGATGTAGAGCAAGTGTGCTCGAATCTCGAAACAAATCCCTTGTGTTTGCGATTGCTCACTCTCTCTCTATTTCATTATTTATATCTTGCATGCTTCTATTGTGTTTATTTTAATGCTTGATATTCTTATTGTGCTTATTGATATATGCTTGGGGATTGTTTGCTAACACTAGTTTTCAACCAAGTGCCAACGCGACACCTCAACTCTTATTTAGAGGAATCTTGAGGAGTTTGTCCAGAGCCCTTCACGGGGAATTCGGCAACACTCTCTGTGTTAAACTTGGTGTTTAGTGTAAGAAGTTTAGTTTGCATCATAATAGTTTTTAATTCCGCATTTAGTGACCATTAGATTAGCCATCACCTATTCCCCCCTCTAGGTGATTTACAATTGGTATCAGAGCCAAGTGCTCTTGATTTGGATCTTACAACCTAGAGTTAAAGATCCTCATTTTAGGCTAATCACAAAATTTGTACACACACCATGGATTTCTGTCACCTCCACTTTTGACATTCTTAACATCCATATATGGAAGGTGAAGATGTCCTTGTACCTCAAGGCCCTACGCATTCATGTTTATTTTGCCATCACTAAGATTCATATTGTTCTAATGGCAAAAATATTGAGGCTAATGCAAAAGCCCTACATGCTTTAAGATCTACCCTAAATGATGTTTATTTATCTAGGGTTGCTAATCTTGATTCGGCTTTTGTAGTTTGGAACACCATACTCTCCCTTGGCGAAAAATATCAATACTATGCGGGGAGCGACTCAGATGTTAGAAGCGACACCTCCAACATGTGCTACATGGTCCAAGGGGATACCCCTTGAGGTAACTACCGTGTCCGACGTAGAAGAGGATGTTGATATGCCATATAATGAACTTGCATCTTTTTGTCAACAACTCTTAGAAAAATATGAATTGCTTAAGAAAGATAAACAAAATTTGAAAAAGAAATTTGATTGCATGTTAATGAAAAAGATTCTTTACAAGAAAAATTTGAAATTATTTCAAAAGAAAATGAAATTTTGAAAAATGAAAATGTTTCCTTGCTTTCTAAATTAAGTGATCTTTGTGAAGGAAACACTAATTTGAAAAATGAAATTGTTTTGGTGGAAAAACAAAAGGAAGTTGCTTTACATGAAAACACTTCTTTGAAAAGAAAAATTGTGAAAAAGAAAAAAAAAAAGAAAATGTTTCTAAAAAGAATAAGAAAAATGATTCTATTTCTCATCATTCTTTACATGCCACCACTAATGAGATGAAATTTTTGAAAAATAAAATAAATTGTTTGAGCTCAACTTTGAGCACATGTGCATTTAACCATAAGAGATTGGAGTCTTTGTTTTCAAAGAAACAAGCTCCACATGTCCATGCACATCACCCTCATCATGCATATGCACATTTTGCACACCACGATCACAAACATACTCATAAGCATTCTAAGGTGTACACTTGTACACATTGTGGCCGCAAAGGCCATTTAGCAAAATTTTGTTATGATAAGATAAATGTTTTCAATTTTGCTAATAAAAATGATTGGTCCTTACAAAGCTAACCCCCAAGGACCCAAGAAAAAATGGGTACCAAAATCCCCACCTTTGTTTTTTGATGTAGGTGAGGGCTCTCACAAAACGTGAGAGGGAAGGTGCCTTGATGGTGGTTGCACATGGATTTGATGGACACATATTTTATGTACCGATATCAAGGAGGTTTGGTGGGACAACCACCATGTTTAGAGATTTGGAGCATAGTTCCTTGGTTTGGTAACTATCTCTAAACCCCTAATTTTGTGTACATGCTTGTTCATTTATGATATTTTTAGCATGTTCATGTTTAATTGTTTTTATGCTTCATGTGGTAAATATTAGTTTAAATGTAGTTTTTATTAAACTTGGATTTATACATGTACAAGTAGTGAGTAACAAATTGATTCATATATGTTTGCACTTCATTGTTCATTTGTACTCACTATTTGCACATGTATAGCCTTGTTTTGATGATTCTCTCATTACACTTGTTTTGCCTATTTTCATGTTTTTACTTCATGTATATGCATTTTTATTCAAATCTAATAACTATACATGTATACCCTTTTTGAGTCTCTTGCCTTCATGCAAACACTATTGATAGACTCTTTTATGTTTGGGATATGTATGCATATTGTTAGGATTGGATAAAAACATACATATACCTTGAAGTTTGTTTTTAAGATTGAAAAATGAATTTTCATGTTTTATTTAAAAAAAATTAATATTCATGAGCTTTATTGATTAATTTCATGGAAAATGCTAATTACATGATTCTTGTGCACTCACATTTTATTTGTTTATTCATGACTTTGTTTCATGATTATTTTTGAGCTTCATGGACTTTGAGTGTCGAATTTTATGTATTTAGTATGTTTCATGATATACATATTTTGATTTGATGTTTTGAAGGATCTTTACTAGTTTTTCAAAAATTAATTTAACTAGTTATTATTCTTCATTTGGTAGTTATGAGTTATATACTTGATCTCAATTGGTATTTTCATTTTGTATATACTCATATTTTGTTTTCTATATATGTATGCTTCATTTCAAATAATATCAATTGCTATTGGTATTCTCTTTTCATACATATATATCATTTTCGTGTGCTTGCTTTACAATGGTTTACATATTTATAGCACAAAATTTATGCTAAGCTTAAGTTAAAACTTTATTTCAATTGGCATCTCAATTGACATTTTAATAAAGCTTATGCATGGCTTTTCAAATGATATCAATATGTTTCTATTTCAATTTTGTTATAAATTCAAAATTTGTAATGTTTATTTACAATTGATATCAATATGTATTGCCTATTTGAAAAATTCAAAATTTATAATGTTGATTTACAATTGGTATCAACATGATTTTTTTTTTCAATTGGTATCTTAAAATTTGATTACAAGTGGTACTTAAATTTTTTTTATAATTTACTAAGATATCTCAAAATTTGTTTTATTAATAAAAATTCAAAATTTTGTTTGAACAATTAAAAATCAAAACATTTTTGATTTGTATTGCCTATATGCAAGGGGAGCTTAACATCTCTTCTACATATAGATTCATGTTGAGTGTATCTTATATTGAGGAGCTTGACAACTCTTCTTTATGCGGTACACGTGTATAGGGGGAGCTTCACATCTCCTCTTATGCATTACAGATTATTGTTATGTGAATTAGGGCTTGTCATTCCTTCTTCATATAATGCATATATGTAGGGAAGTTAACTTAGCGTCTTCCTCTTCATGAATGTATATCACATATAACCTTTTATTGATTTGTTTGAGATTACCCCTTTATTAATTCTATGTTTCGGACAAAAAGGGGGAGAAAAATTTATTGATTTTGTTTTTACTTTAACCCCTTTGTTGATGATTGACAAAAAGGGTGAGAAGTATTTTGGTATATATGCATGTTTTCCTTGCTTTATTCATAAAGGGGGAGAAGTATTTATGTTTATGCATATATATGTTTTATGTTGCAAATAGGAGAAAAAGAATTTGATGTGTTTCATGCTTGCTTATGCATGTTTATCTCCATACATTTGCATACATATTTATGTGCTTCATTGCATAATTATTTGTTTATTTGTTATGCATGAGTTAAGGGGGAGCTTCTTTGGAGCTTTACTTTAATCCATGCATATATAACTTCATGAGTTTTGTCATCATCAAAAAGGGGGAGATTGTTGGCCCAAAGGCCCATCACTCTAGTTTTGATGATGATCAACTCATGTAGTTATAGTACTAATGATCTTGTGTTTATTTAGTCTCAGATTCATGATCAAGATCTTAGTAGGTGTGTAACTTCAACAAAGGATTTAAAGTCAAGTTTTGGAGCTAGCACGGTTTGATTCAAGAGCTTGTGCATCAAGACCACATCAAGTACTCAAGAGGAGTCTAGCTCTATGGATCGTGTTTGGACCAAGTCAAGAAGATGAGAAGACTTCAAGTGAAGACTTCAAGAAGATGAAGACTTGTGTCTAGATTTGTTTTTTATAAGATTTTGTTTTAGATAAAAATGTAAAGGATAGAATAGTTGGTGGATTGCTCAAGTTACCATATATACACACACTCTTGATATTTATATGTGTTTTCACAAAAGAGTTTTCATTTTAAAAAATACCGGTTTGGTTTTTGGTATTCCTAGTTTACATGTTTTAACCAAAACCATATTTAGATCTTAATGTCAAAAACATAGATATTTCACCATGTTTGTGTAGTGGATCATATCCATACACTCTATGCTTTAAATGAGTTTGAATATCTTGTTTTTGTATTTGGAGAAGTTTTGGAAACAAGTTTTGAAAAAAATTCAATTTTGGAAAAATACAGTTTTCGTTTTTAGTCAAAATTTCCAACTTACAAAAATAGTCCAAATTATTTGTAACATGCCTTAATTTTGTGCAAGCATGTTTGTTTATCAAAGTATATTGGTAAAACTATTTTTGTAGATTTTTCATGATTTTATGGGATTTTATTTGAGCCAAAATGACCAAGTTTTCTTTCCCAGAAATCCCTGACCTGGCTTCAGGCGGTCGACCGGGCCGGTCGACCGCGCGACGTGCACAGCGTGCACGCCAGTTTCTGGCTGGAGGGCCGGTCGACCGGGCCGGTCGACCGTCCAGAGAGCTTTGCTCTCTGGAAATCCTCGGTCGACCGGATGGTCGACCGGCAGAGAGTCTGCTCTCTGTTCTAGAGGTTCGGTCGACCGGGCCGGTGGACCACTGCCCCAACGGTCAGAAATCTGACCGTTGGCGGTCGACCGGGCGGTCGACCGTCAGCTCTGTCTGGCCCATAACGGCTAGTTTTTGGAGCTCTATATATTGGGCCATTTGGGGGCTGTTTTCTCTAAGATTTCTAGTGGGTTTTGAGCTAGGTTTTCCTACTTCATTAAAAGAGTTTTCTCCACTAAATTGATAGCTAATACTTTCAATCAAAAGGGGAGTTATCAAGAGTGTTTTCAAAGTGATTTTCTTGAGTTTTCCCCCACCATCTCTTTCCTTATTTTTCTCACACAACACTTGAGCCATCCATTGCTATATCTACCTATATAGATTTGTTGTGAGTGGATTTTAGGTGATCAAGAGTTGTGATCACCAAAGTTCATCTTTGTTCTCTGAGGAGGCGGACGAGTGCGTTCGCGGTGTTTTCGGGTTCGTGTGTGAACTCTTTGTTTGAGGTGCGGCCTCGGCGAGCTAGAGGGCTTGCGGTGTGTATGGACTAGGGAGTCCGAGAGCTTGTAGGTGTTGCGGCACCGAGGAGTGATCCGGTGGGATCGATTCTAGTGGAAATCCTTCGTAGTGTCGAAGGCGGGGATGTAGAGCAAGTGTGCTCGAATCTCGAAACAAATCCCTTGTGTTTGCAATTGCTCACTCTCTCTATCTCCTTATTTATATCTTGCATGCTTCTATTGTGTTTATCTTTACATGCTTGATATTCTTATTGTGCTTAATTGATATATGCTTGGGGATTGTTTGCTAACACTAGTTTTCAACCAAGAGAGCCACGCGGCACCTCTACTCTTATTTAGAGGAATCTTGAGGAGTTTGTCCAGAGCCCTTCACGGGGAATTCGGCAACACTCTTGTGTTAAACTTGGTGTTTAGTGTAAGAGGTTTAGTTTGCATCATAATAGTTTTTAATTCCGCATTTAGTGACCATTAGATTAGCCATCACCTATTCACCCCCCTCTAGGTAATTTACAATCCTTAGCTAACAGATTAGTCAAGGGCCTAGCAATTCTGCTAAAATCCTTGATAAATCTTTAGTAAAAACCAGCGTGTCCTAAGAAGGATCTGATGTCCTTAACGCATGTGGGCATGGGAAGCTTAGAAATAACCTCAATTTTGGCTCTATCCACTTCAATTCCTTTCTTGGAGATTTCATGACCCAAGACAATTCCATGTTTTACCATGAAATGGCATTTCTCTCAATTCAATGTCAAATTTTTCTCAATACAACGTTGGAGGACAAGTTCTAAATGGTGGAGACATTGAGTGAATGAATCTCCGTAGATGGAGAAATCATCCATAAAGATCTCTAAGAATAGTTCTGCCATATCAGAGAAAAGACTCAACATGCAACGTTGAAATGTTGCTGGGGCATTGCATAAGCCGAAAGGCATTCGACGATAAGCAAATGTCCCAAATGGACATGTGAACGTAGTCTTTTCTTGGTCCTCAGGAGCAATAGGGATCTGGTTATACCCCAAGTAACCGTCTAAGAAATAGTAATACTCGTGACCCGCCAAACGTTCAAGCATTTGATCAATGAAGGAAAGTGGAAAATGGTCCTTACGAGTTGCAACATTAAGCTTCCTATAGTCAATGCAAACTCGGATCTTCGTGGGAAGTCGAGTTTGGACCAACTCTTTATTCTCGTTTTTCACTACGGTGAAACCGGATTTCTTTGGAACCGCGTGGACAGGACTGACCTATTGGCTATCAGAAATGGGATAAATTATCCCATTGTCTAAGAGTTTTATAATTTCAGCATGAACAGCCTTTTGCATTATAGGGTTTAACCTACGCTGCAGGTCTCTTTTAGGGGTGGCATTTTCATTGAGATGAATGCGATGTTGAACGATGGTTGGACTTAATCCCTTGATATCAGTCATAGTCCACCCAATGGCTTCCCTATGTTTTCTTAGAATTGCTTTAAGATCTTCTTCTTTCCCGTCATTTAAATGGGAGGCAATGATGACAGGAAAGGTCTCTTGTTCACCTAGATAGACGTACTTGAGATGCGCAGGTAAGGCTTTCAATTCTAAGGAAGAGGAAGGCTGGTTGGAAGGACTAGTCAAATTTGTTGGCTCCATTATTGGTGAAATAGGGTTCGAGGCCCAATTCACATCAGAATCTACAACCTGATCAAGATTAAAGTCGTCAGACTCTAACCCGAAGTCACACTCAGTTTCTAGTTCCAATTCTTCCCTATGTTCACTTGTTAAGTTCTCAATTAGGTTGACTTCAAATGTTTGGTCCTCAAGATCGCGGGGTTGTTTTCCTAAATTGAAGACATTGACTTCTCTAGTCATGTCCCCAAAGGTTAACCTCATGGACCCATTCCTACAATTGATGATGGCATTGGCAGTAGCAAGGAATGGTCGCCCTAGGATAATAGGAGTTTGAGCCCTATGATTGGAGTTGGACACAGGTTGTGTCTCCAGAACTATGAAATCGACAGGGTAAATAAACTCCCCTACCTAGATCAGGACATCATTAATCTCCCCTTTTGAAACTTTTACTGAACGGTCAGCCAGTTGGATGGTGACTCGAGTTGGACTAAGATCGCCCAACCCGAGTTGTTGATAGACTGAGAATGGAAGCAAGTTGGTACTTGCCCCCAAGTCAAGAAGTGCACAACTAATCTCGGCTTGTCCTATTGTGCAGGCAATGGTGGGACTACCTGGATCCTTGTACTTGACAGGGATCAGACGCGATAGTAGCTCACTAATGCTAATGTTAGTGGCTAAGAAGACCTTTTTGGTACATTAGTCTTTCTCTTCTTGGTGCACATGTCCTTAATAAACTTAGCATAGGAAGGGACTTGTTGGATGGCATCAAGAAGTGGCACATTTATCTTCACTTGATTAAATATCTCAATTATCTTGTCCATGTATGGATTTTGCTTGTTGTTTTTTAGCCTATTAGGAAATGGTACTATAGGCTGGTGCACCTGACTGGTTGACTTATCTTTTTTAGATTCGTCAGAATTGGAAGGATTTAGATTAGATGAGGTGGATGCTTGATTGTGGTTATGCTGAATGGGATTGGTTGGCGTTGACATTTGATTATAAACTCTCTTTTCTGACCTCAATGTATGAACAACATTACATTGATTTAATGAATGATCCTCAGCCAAATAAGCTTATTGAGAATTCTCGGATTGGTTATTGGCTGACTAGGCAGGGTACCCTTCTGTCTCTCATTCTGTGGAGTGGCTAGTTGGCTCATGTGAACCTCTAACCTCTGTATAGTTTGCATGAGAGAATCTTAGTTTTTCATGTATCTTTCCATGTTTCTTTCAAAGTCAGTCATTCTCCTTTCTAGTTGAGAATTCTGGAAGGAGGATTGTAGAGCTTGGTTGGGAAAGTTTTGTTGATAGTTTGAGAAGTTAGGTGGATGGTTGGGAGAATTATTATGGAAATTGGAAAAGTTGGGTTGATGATTGGAAGAATTATTGGCATGATGGAAGTGGCTAGCATGATTTGATCGTGAATGGTCAGTGTTATTTTGGCTCCATGAGAAATTAGGGTGATTTCTCCAGCCAGGATTGTACGTTGGTGCGTAAGGATTATTGTTCGGCCTTGAAAAGGATGCATTCATCGTTCATGGTATTGTTGCTGAGCCTGAAATACAGGGCACTCCTCGAACACATGATTCATTGCTTGGCAGTAAGTACAGCCCGGAGTTGGAAATTGGTTTGGGCTGACTTGATTGACTGGACTTGGTTCCTTCGTTTCTAGAGCTTCCAGTATTCTTGCTAGGTTAGCTAACTTAGCCTCATTACCGATGGATGATTCGATAGAATGGAGACCTCCTTTTGAAGACATGGAGTTAGGATTCCTAGAGGTCTCACTAGTAAGTTCCCATTGGATGGTTTTTTCAGCTAGGTTTTCATACAAATCCCATCCTTCATTTTCATCCTTCTGCAAGAATCCCCCTTGGCACATACTTTTTAAGAGGGTTTTGGTAAAATAGTCTAAACCGTCATAAAGAATTTGACATTGTCGCCATTTCTCTATTCCATGTGTGGACATTGGACAAGGAGGTCTTTAAAGCGTTCAAAGTACCTCCAGAACGATTCACTCGGTTCTTACTTGAATTGCATGATTGTCTTCCTAATGAGGGCGGTCTTATGAATTGGATAGAATTTCTTCAAGAAGACCTTGATGAAACCATCCCAAGATGTGATAGAACCGACCGCTAAGCTGTAAAGCCACTTCTTTGCTAGGTCAGTGCGAAAGGGACAAATCCCAACCTAATAGCATCGTTTACAAGGTGTGGGATTTTCATCATTAGACATACTTCCTCAAATTCTCTTATGAAGAAGTAAGCATCTTCGGATTCTAAGCCATGAAACTTGGGGAGTGTGTTGATGAATTGAGGCTTGAGCTCAAAATTGTATTCACCAACCGATGAAAGTAGAATGCAAGATGGAAGTGAGGTTCTAATAGGGTAGAACCTATCCTGCAATAATGTTAATTGAGCCATTACCAGATCTGGTCTTGGTTCAAACATGGGTGGTGATGTGTTTCTAGTCAACCTAGATGAATTAGGGTCTCTCGACCACACTTGTATACACAAACACAATCACAATCACAAACAAGTTTACCAACAGTCAACAAGAGTAATCAACCAAGCCTAGTCTAAGGTAACCTCGACCTAGACAACTCCTAACTGGTTGATTGTCCACAGGAGGTATAATGTAGACTTTGATCACAAGCTAATCAGCCAGGTTAGGGCAAGATTGGCGGGAGGTTATCCGTCAAAGACGTTCCTTAATTAAGTAACCACCAACTTTTGGGCTTTCGGCCCTCAATCCCCTTGCTAGACTCTGATTTGGCAGGAGTCAATTTCTAACACCTTCCCCTTAGGATAATCTCCTAGTGAGTTCGAGATGTCCCTAAGTCCAACGTCTATCAGATTTTACTTAGGCTTAGGTTGTGCGTGCTTGGAGAAGGTTTGTGGGCTAAGAAAGGGTAATGACTTCCCCACCTTATCTTGAATTTGGTTTTGCCCTTAGAGTTAATTGTGCAAAGTGTACAAGATATAGAAAAGTAGCATTAAAAAGCAAATATCACCCAAGAATGTTTCCTAAACTATATGCTATGCATACGTACCTTGTCTCCAGTTCTCTTCAACAGTAATTGTAAAGTAAACGTAATTAGACAAATGCCTAGAATGCAAGTCTAAACGTTTTTTAAGCAATTAAAATTCACTCAAATTACTGTTGGATTAAAACAGGGATGGTGGATAGCAGATATAGTAAGAATATAACATACAAAAACTTAATTTTTTGCGAGCAATATGTCCTGCAAAAAAGAGTTTTAGTAGTCCAATGGAATTTTCAGTTTTTTTTTGCAACGCAATTTCTTGAAATTCTGTTTCCTACTTTCGAGAGTAGGGGCACAGAATTTGCAAGTCTTCTCTTGCAAAACTTGAATGCTAGATCTGAATCTTCAAGTCCTTAAAACAACACACAAAACTTGTTAGAAAACAAATACATCGTTCCCTCCCCGGCAACGGCGCCAAAAATTGATTGCTAAAATGAAAGAACAATCAAAGAGTTAAGAATTTACCGTGTAGCTTGTGGCTAACGGGTCGTTCCACGAGGAGGAATGCGATGAAAGCTTTTCGGTGATTCGTTTAATAACAAAGAATTGTGCTCGTTTTTTAGTGAAAAGAGAATGGAAAGAAGGAGATGATTAAAAGAGAAATAGCAACTTTAGAGAAGGCTTTGGAGAAGGTGATTTAAAAAACTCGAAAATTATTTTGTTGATTATAATAAGGAAGAAAATCTAGGCTCACTATCTCACTATTCAACTGTTTATTCTTCTATTGAAATCCTAAATGCCTCAACTTGATCATGGGCAAAACTTAAGACTGACTTTAGAAAGTTTGAAGTAAAGCACATAAGATGGTTGGAAGAGTTCACTCTTTTCTTTAAGAAATCATTTTGAATCGAATGTTAAATCATCAAGCGCGAAGAAGCATGTATGAAATAAAAACAGTTCAAGATACGTTCTTAAAAGAAGTACGAGTTTAAAAATCCAAACCCATCCTCATATGCCTTCAAGAACACTTTCAAGAAGAAAGGCTTTAAGTAAGGCATGCAAATGATTCATTGGGTCTTTTTCATTAAAATCTGAGGAGAAGAAGAATTGAAGAGAGGTACAATAGTAAGCCCAGAAAACCGATCTAGCTACTCATGGAAAATAAAGAAGAAAGCAAGTAAATAATGCATGACATACCGTAATAAGAGTGGAAGAAAATGTGGCTCGATTCTTGTATTGATGTCACTTCAATCTTCAAGTACAAGCACTCAATTCCTCTCTCTCACAAGTATTTGTACTGGACTACAAATTGAAAAATAAAAATATAACTTTTGTGCTATCTAACAAAAAGCCTAAATCCTTAGAAAATAAACAAAAATTCTAATCCTAGTCTTCGCTCCCTTTTCAGTACAAAACCCGAGCTTTTATAGGCTAAACCTCAGAGGGAAGGGAGTGAGGAGATAAGGGGAGCAAACGCTCCCCTTATCTTTTGGGCCGCGGATCTACGGCCTGGATGTGGGGATGGTTGACGTAGCTTCGTGCTTCCTTTTGTCTTGTTGGATTTGCTGTTTCAGCTCCCTTACTTGACAAAATGATCTTTGATTTGTTGGCTTCAACCACTTGATTTGGGAGGATTCATTTCAACTAGTTTTCAACCTCTCTGATATGCCAAGATTTGTCCTGATTCCCTGATTTCGAATTTATTCTTAATTAAATGGGCTTTTGGGCTCGTTTCTCTGGCCTATCCTTTAGCAATGGGCCTGCATTTTATAAAGAATAATAGGACTTATTAATATGATTTATTTAGATAACAAGCATGAAAATGTGACAATATGTATGCAATATATGTGACCGATCATGGATCAAACATGATACTTCTATTTCATGTATACTGTTGAGTAAAAATTTAATTCTTTGTTGTAATAGAAATATAAATTTCTTTCCTTTATTTAGAATTTTCTACTCTTAATAGGACATTGTGTATACTCCTAATCTTTTAGGACATGTATTTATTTTCTTTATAAATAAACAACCACACTCTAATTGTGGATACATGATCTGCTCTTCATTTTTATTTTACCTCAACATGGTATTAGAGTAACGTGAGATGCTGTGTAATCCTTTGTTCTACCTCGTTTCCACCTCCTCCACCTTTCTCTGACCTCACCAAGACCTCCTTCAGCTTCCATGACCTTGCCTAGACCTCCTCCACCTTTCCTTGACCTCTATTGATCTTTCCTTGACCTCGTCAAGCCTCGATGACCTTTGCTGATCTTCCCTGATGTCGGTAAGACTTAACGATCCTTGCTGCACTCCCTGACCTCATTGCATCCATGTTGCCCCTCCTCTGTCCTCATCTGCTCTTGAATGCCTTCATCACTGCATCAACAACTCTAGTTTGCTATCACTAATGTTCTTAACTACCTGATATGAAACCATTATGTTGTGCTTCCTACTTTGACAAGATTTGTTCTCCTATCGTCGATGAGTTCTAATCCTCTCTATATTGTCAACAATTGTCCATGTTTCTCCTCTTGCTCTGTTCTGATCACACTGGTCTTTTTGCAACGTCAAATCAACTCTGGTGGCCTCTTGTATATCTTCGGCTAGTCTCTATCTACTATTGTTTTCACATCTTCTGCCATTGAATCTCTGTTTGCAGCAGTTGAGGCTTTGTTGCACCTATCAGTCTTCCCCTGTCCTATATATGCTCTACAGTCTATGTATGTTGATGATCTAATCTGGTTGGGTTTATTAGATGCTTGTTGCTACTACTTCTTTACTCTTTGATGCTATGATTGCATCCTATCTACTGCTCGTGTAATCTCTCGGTTGCTTGTGTGGTAACTTCATTTCTATTCTTCCATTATTTATAATTACTTCTCTCCATTTATCACTTTTGCACTTATGATTGAATATAAAGACACTCGTGATCCTATTGGGATACAAATCACCACTAGTAATTAAATGAAAAGAACTTTTTGTTATAGGAGAAATCTCTGAGAGTCTTCCTTATGCAAGAGGCAAATTGAAAATGGTTACTTTTGTGAAACCTGCCTCTACTGAAAAGATGATTGTAGAATGGGAATGAAAAGATGATTGAAGAATGGGAATGAGACAACTATTTGGTGATGACTTGGATTTTGGAAAAACATGGAATCCACAGTGAGTGTCAACTTTATTTCTTAGATACTGAAAAAGAAATCTGAAAATCTGTTTGTGATACTTATTCCATAAAGAAGAATGTCTCTCGAGTTTTTCAAGTATATGAGAACATATGTAGTCTCCGACAAGGCGATAAGAGTTTAGAAGGCCACTACAGCCACTTCAAGGATATGATCGTGAACTCAACCAGTATCATCTAGTCACTAAGGATATTGAAATTCTTAAAAAACTACATGAAGTATTATGTTTGTAAGTTTCTTTTGGGGCTCAGTTCTTAACTCAAAGCACTTTAAGGACAACTATTAGTAGGTGAAAGGGGAATTCCCTCTATGCAAAATACTTTCTCATGAGTATATCAGGCTTTGGAATCTTCTGCAACAACTTCAAAGGCTCTGTCTTAATTTTCTCATCTGATTAAGGTAACACTTCTCGAGGACATGGTGATATGTCTTTTCGTGGTTGATTTATCTACTAGGGATCGAGTTTTTAGTTATGGTCAGGATAATTCTCGAAAGTGTACATTGCAATAGAACCAATCACACTATTGATCGGTGTTGAGGGTTACATGGCAAACCTTCTTGATCTCCTCCAGCTGCTTATTTATTTGGTACTGCTAGATCATCTAGTACTTATGACTCTAATACTCCTGGTAATTTTGCTGACGAATATGTGACTGTATCAAAATTTGAGTATGATTTCTAATTCAAAAGATCATTTAGTTTTTACTTCAGACATTCCTATCTTGACACATTCAGATATTTCTTATTTAGTGAGTTCATTATCTTCCTTTAGGATCATTAATTCTGGTGCGTCAACCCATATGACTGGTAAATTTACAGTCTTTTTCACTTTTCACACAACATCCTTTATTTCTTCTATAATTTTTGCTAATGGTAATTCTGAATGTACTACTGGTACTGATATTGTCAATTTCTCTTCTTCTCCCGAACAAATTGATTTTAATTATATTCCATATGTTCCTTTTAATTTTGTATCTGTAAGTTGTTTTACCAAAACTCACCAGCCTTTTTCTCCTTTATCATGTACTTTTTCAGGACCTTCAGATGAAGAAGGTAACTGGTTTGGGTATAATCAAGATGGTCTATATTATCTTCAATCCGGTGATCAACCTAATGGGGGTTGTTTATGCTCTGGCATGTGATGAGTTTACGATTCTGTGGCACTTACTTATATCTCATGCATTTTTAAAATTTATTAAAATTTTGTTTTATTATGTTAAGATTGTCTCTATATAACAGTGTTAGTCATGTTAATTTGGTAAACATCATAAAACTTCTTTTTCATCTAGGCTAGTTAACCATAATAGTTTACTATTTGAAGTTGTTCATACTGATATTTGAGATCCTATTTAAGTTAAAAATGTGCCTGATTTTTTTTTTTTTATAACTTTTATTGATGACTATTCTCGTATGATTTGGTTATTTTTAATGAAAGATTGCTTTGAAATTTTTTTATTTTTCAAAGATTTCATAAATAAATTAATACTTTTAAGATTTTACGGTTTGAATGTTTTGGGATATGTGTCACATGCTCTTCAAGATTATCGTGTCTCATGGTATAATTCATCAAATTTCGTGTCCTCATACACCTAAAAAAATTGTTGCTAAAAAAAATGGGCATTTATTGGACATTGCTCGAACATTAATAGTTCATATGCATGTTTCTAACTATTTTTGCGCTGATGCAGTTCTTACTGCTTGTCACTTAATTAATAAGGTTTCTTCTTTTGTTTTACATGTCAAAATCCCATTCTTAGTTCTTTATCCTAACAATAACTATTTGATTTACCTCCAAAGATTTTGGGGGTGTGTGTTTTGTTCAAATTCTCGAAAAAAGACAAGATAAATTAGATCCTTGAGCAGTTCGATATGTGTTTTTAGGATATTCTCGAACACAAAGAGGATATTGATGTTCGAATCCCGTTAGTAGAAAGTATGTAATTTTTGCGAATGTCATTTTCTTGAAAACTAATCTTAGTTTTTAGCCTCTCTAGGTTCTACTACAACTCCTTCAACCACTCCTATAATTCTCATGTACCACTAAAAGACTCGCCTCAACTCCAAGTTTATCAACAACGCTAGAAGATTATCACTGATCCCGACGACTTATCCCCTCATCAGTCAATTGCTTTCACTGAATTGTTTGAGATTTTTATAGCTCTTCAAAAAGATACTCATTCTTGCATCAACATCCTATAACTAAAGTGTTATCCTTCTCTCATTTATCTCTTACATACATCAGTTTTGCAATCACATAACCTTCTATGTCTCTCCCAAAATCCCATCGTGATGCTATGTTGGATCCTAAATGAAAAAGTGCTATGGATGAAGAGATGACTATTTTGCATGCTAATGAAATATGAGAATTAACTTTTTTTACCACCAGGAAATTACTTATCTGTTGTTGATGGATATACACTATCAAATTTCTCTCTAATTGGCAGATTGAGCACTTGAAGACACGGTTGGTTATTAATGGCTACACGCAGACCTATGACATTGATTATTTTGAGACTTTCTCTTTGGTAGCTCATTTTTATTTTATTTGCATTCTTTTATCAGTTGCAGTGGTGAAGCAATGACCTTTATATCAGTTAGCTATTAAAAATGTATTATTACATAAAATTCTTCAAGAGGAGGTGCATATACTTCAATCCCTGGTTATGGGATTCATGGGGAGACAAATAAGGTCTGTAAACCCAAAAAGCAATCTATTGTTTGGAGCAATCTCCATGAACATGGTTTGACAAATTCAGTACTGTTATTGTACACTATAGATTAAGACGGAGTTTCTTTGATCACTTTATATTTGTAAGACATTCTTCTGTCTACACTATTATTCTTATAGTTTATGTTGATGATATTGTTGTCACTGGAGATAATCATCAATGTATTATTTAGTTGAAAGCTTATTTGAGTTCTCATTTTCATATGAAAGACGTTGGTCTTTTGAGATATTTTCTTCGGATTGAGGTTGTTCGCTCTCCGAAATGTCTTTTTTCGTCTGAAAGAAAATATCTTACTGATTTATTGGAAGAAACTGATATATTAGGATCTAAATATATTAATACTCCTATGGATCCTAATATCGTTTTAATCATAACCTAGGTGAGCCACTTGCTAATCCTAGAAAGTACAGATGATTGATTGGTAAACTAATTTTCTTAATTGTCACTCGATCAGATATTATATTTGTTATAGGTATGTTAAGTCGATATATGCAGCTTCATTGGACTATAGCTTATTATATCTTACGATATCTTAATGGGCTCTACGTAAAAGGTTGTATTATCATCATTCATCTCATTTGAATATTGTGAGATATTCTGATGCTAATTGGGTTGGTAATCCTATTGATCATCCTTCTATTACAGATCATTGAACTTTTATTACAGGTAATTTAGTAATATGGCGATGTAATAAACAAAATGTCACTTGACTCAGTCCTAAGACTAAGTATAGATGCATGACTCATACAACTTGTGAATTGGTATTGATTCTACCTCTTCTTTATGAAATGGACGTTATATACAATAAGCCAATGGTGATGCAATCAAGCGGCTATATATATTGCCAATAATCCTATTTTTCACGAGCGAACGAAGCATATTAAAGTCGACTGTCACTTTATCAAAGACAACACGACGGATAATCACTTCGTCGCTGTATCATCACGTGTGAGCTCATCCGCGCACTTAAAAGTGATAGGTTCGAAGTGAGACACAACAAAATTGAGAAGGGCAAGAGGTTTTTTTTTGTAAATTTGGGGGAAAATAAAAACAATAAAGCAAGGATGAGAAAGGAAGAAGAGATTTAGCTCGCAAAATAAATCCTTAATATATTCATTCACAAATAATTGGCCACAAACATTTGGTGATGTCCTTAACCCTGCACATGCATACCATCATTCTCAGTTGGACTCAACTGTAAGAAATCTAGACTCAAACCAACTTATTAACCCAACCAAGTACTAATATAACAATCAAGCATAGTCATGGTCAAATAAAACATGAAAGTCTCTAGGTTTCCAGTTCTGTAATTGGACTAATTATGTTTGTCTGTTCTATGAAAAAGCAAAGCAAATGAAATGTTCTCTCCTCCTTATGTTTGATTGGAAAATGTCCATCATTGTTTATGTCTTTTTTGGGTCATGTCTTTGAGCTTAAACGTTTCATTATGCTGATATATGTAGTGGAAAAGAAGCATTCATCATCTATATCACACAATAAATATCACAAGTACGTAAGCTGTTTCTTTGAGAAAAGAACTGCAATGGTTTCACTCCTGCATTGACGCTGACTTGGTTGTCGTGAATTTTGTGCTTTTCGTTACTATTATTGGAATATCAAGTGATGCAAATAGGAGAAGATCCTTTTTACCCATCTTGAGTCCATGAATCAAGCTTTCCACTTGTATTTCTTTTCTGCGTTATTAATGGAGCAGCTGAAGTATTTTTTTTAAGGGAAGAAATGGGGCCTTGGCCCCAAGTATATTATTAAAATAATAAAGAATGAAGAGTTACAAGAAAGAGTGGGAGAGAGAGAGGGGGAGGGAAACAATAACTTAGAAGTTAACAACAATTCCAAGGAGAACAAACTACTCTGGCTTGTGATACTCATGAACCAGAAAATGAGATAGCCAAAGGGCTACCAAAGAAAATTTTGGCCTTCAAGCTCCATGATAAAGGAGGTCCTTTGATTCTGTTCATGCCAAATTACCCGTATGGTTGCGTTAAAGACACAATTCCATCGATTAACTTCATTGCTAGGGATATTGGCAAGTGTCAAATCACCCAAAGAGATGCAATTGAAGATGGCCAAGAAGATAATGAAATACAATGTCGTTCCACTGCTCAAAGCTCTAAAGTGAAAGGGCAATGAAGAAAGAAATGCGTGACAGTTTCTGGATTGCGACTACAAAACATGCACGGTGATGTGGCACAGATACCTCTTTTCACAAGATTGTCCGCCGGTAGGAAGTGATCAAGGAGAGCAACATATGAACCTTTGTCTTGAGCAGAGCTTGTTAAGTCCAAATCTATTAGAAGCAATTATGCTCTTCACGGTAATCAATGATGCTTTTATAGAGAGAGTTGACGGTGAAGAGACCATTACCATCATGTTTGATCTTCCATTTTTGAACATCTGTGGAGGTGATGGAGAGGTTCTTCGGTTGAAGCAGGGTAAGAAGGTGTTGAGATCATCAGAGAGACTTTGAAATGGCCATCTTTAAAATTAGGGGGCCCAAATCCTTCTTCCATCAAGGAGGCAAGTTTCGGTACTTGCCAATGCGGAAGAATCCATGGCAAGCTGAAATCGATTGGGGAAAGTGGAGGCAAGTGTATCATTACCCACACAATGGTCATGCCAAAATCTAGTTGAGCAACCATTCACTTTAATTTTGATCTTGGAAGAGAAAGCCTAAAAAGCTTCTAGAACTCCTCTCCAAAAGGAGGAAACAAACCCTGAGAGATTGGTGTGTAAATCATACAGCCTTCATCTTTTATAGTAGTTGAATAAGATAAGAGCCATCTACGGAGAGTGTGCTTCATGAAGAAGCCTCCATCACTGCTTAGACAGGAGGGCAAGGTTAAAGGCCTGAAGCTTGCGAACACCCAAGCCACCTTGATTTTTATGAGAGCATACGAGTTGTCAAGTTACCAAATAAAGCCTTCTATGTATGTCTTTTGTGCCTTTCCAAAAGAAGGCTCGACGAATATAGTCAATATTATGGATCATCCGCTCCAAAAAATAGTAAAAAGACATAAAGTAAAGATGCAAGGTGAACAAGATGGCATTCATAAGAATGAGCTTGCCTCTTCCAAATAGAGTATTGCTCTTCCAAGTAGCAAACTTCTTCTCAACCCGCTCAATGAGAGGTTGCCACTCTTCCCTAATAAGGGTGGTCAATTTGATTGGTAGACCAAGGTTAGAAAATAGCAAGGTTCCAAGGTTGCAATAAAGGATGCAAGCGGCTCGTATCCCCACCTCCTCACTTCTACTCAAATTGTAAACAAAGGTTTGTGGAAGTCCGATTTTAAGGCCGGTCATCATCTCAAATGCGAGCCAGCTGAAGTATTATATTCTGAACTTTTCACAGCAGCTGAAGTATTATATCCTGAACTTTTCACAACTACGGAATTGAATTGCGTGGTTGATTTGTTTCCAGGAAGAAGTCGAGATTGAGGCCAAGCTTTCGAACAATGCTAAATCAGCAGGGGTCACTTCCGTTGAATTTAGGAAGAAGAAGACAGCAAAGTTGTGATTGATTGCCTTCATGCTTTCTCAGAGACTGAAACAGAGCCTGGATCCTTAGCAGAATGATCTAACTATTAAGACATTAATTTATACTGTCGTCATCATTATCTTAGTTATCCTTAAAAATCAGATTGGCTCCTGGCCAATTTCACTAATTTTTCATTTGGTTCTCAGGACCAAATATCAATATCTTCGGAGTTGTGTCAAATTTCATAGTAAGTAAATTGTTGACAACAAAGAGATTTGTCATAAAATATTTTGTTTTTTTTTTTTTCAATGTTCTTTTTTACCCAACCCCAAACGTTTTACCTCTGAGTCGTGTTCTTGGGACTACTTCTGATAAAATCTAGTATTTTCAGTTTAAACCCCAAGTGAATACTTGCATGTAATTATCTGATTTTTCTTTATTACAATAAAAAACAATGTTATTGAGACCGAAACACTGTTAAAAAATAATTACAAAATTTTAAAAAAATAACAAAAATTGATATCAAGCCTTGGGCCAACAGTTTTTAAATTCCTGGCGTTTCAAATTCTGGCCCAGTAATGAGTTCATATGTTCAGAGCAAGGAGCCATGCAAGAAGGAGGCCTGCGACATTCAAGCTTGTCACACGAAGAATAATTTCATCCCACAGAGGTAAATTTCTTGTCTTTGTTATTAAAACTTCAGTAGATATGTGGTGGAGATTTTCTGACACGATTGATCAGACAATCAATCTCAAATCACAAACGAAAAGATATCTCGATTATCGTGTGATAATTGAACTTTTTAGTACAGACAGAGACAAAAGATTTTTATGTGAAAACTCAAATTGGGAAAAACCACGGGGATGAGTGAGAGAATTCGCTACAATCCGAAAGTCACAATGAATTATGTGGAATACTATTGTGTTTACAACTTTTCGGTTGTGATCCCTTTTCTCGATGGACATCCCAGGTGCATAAATACCCTGTGACGTTATAATCGATGGCACGAATATTTCGGATCTCCATAACCACATGATCTGCATGTTACGATTTTCTCATAACTGCTCAGATAACAATGTCTGATTATTAGGATTGATATGAAAAGATATCCGTCACTATCCATAACTGCTCTCACTGAACTAGGGGTGCTGAATTATTTAGAACATGGGGATAATCTGATAGCGTAACTGACTCCGTGAATCAAGGAATCCTGCTACTGAGTTGTATCTAGCGTGGAGGCGGGAGTCTTCGTGGAGGACCTTTGTTGTGAGAGTCGGGGTCTCTGACTAGTGGAATGGTTCCACCCGAGTTGAATATTCAGGTGAATGATTCCAGATAGATGTAGTAGAGAGGGACCTGACAGTTGAGGATGTCAGAGAGGTACCTCGGATCGAGTGTAGACTCGGAGAGGGACCTGGATGTTGCGGATGTCAGAGATGACCTTGGGTCGAGGATGAACTCGGAGAGGGACCTGGGAGTAACGGACGTCAGAGAGAAACTTCGGGTTGAGTGTGGACTTGGGGAAAGGCCCAATGCTTTCTCTTGGTCCCACAATGATCCAGCTGGTATGTCAAGTTTGTTGTTCGCTTGAGAAGCTTCTGAAATGGTGGAACACGTCGCAATCTTGATGAGGATCAAAATCTGACCACTACAGATGCTCTCACTCTTTTAATTGCCGGAGTCGTGGGAGGAGAATCGAAAGAGCGAAGTTGATAGGAGCTTTAAAGTACTTCTGAGCTCTTTTTGAAGTTTATATGTAACGGTCCCAGATTCTAATTATAGGATTAGTCTAATAATTCCCTCTTTAATCATAATCTCTTTAATTTCTCAAAAATTTCGGCAGCACCTCACTTAAAAAATATGAGTCTGCCATGATATAATAAAACAATTTTGGCTCATAACGGCCTACTTATATTCCATATAACAATTTTGGCTTACACAGCCTACTTATGATCAAATAGAGTCTATGTCACCAGAATTCAACCATCATATAATAACATCTCACAATATCGGTTACTTGCATACTCAATTCACAATTTCAGCTTGACATCGCCTACTTATATCTATATACAATCCAACTATCTCAAAATATCAATCTCATCATAAGTAATCGTCAGAAGGAGAAATAAGTCATCAAGTGCCTTATTACAAACTAAGAATAAGTACTCTACTAAGTAAAACTAGCAAGGTGTTGTCTTCACATGCATATAGGATATCTATCAAAACTTATAATAATAATCAACATTGATACATGAAAAAATTTATGAAATGAATTGTAGTCGTCAACCAAAATCATGCATCTCTATAATATAATTTCTTGTTGCTCCAATCCAAATCTGAGCTTCCACGCAACTTGTAAAGCATCAATCTAAGAGGGGGTGAGCTCAACAGCTCCATGAGTAGAGTGAGAAAGAAATCAAGAAAATGATATACATATCAAAATAAAAGAAGTGTGCTCTTTTTCAAATAACAAATGCGAGTGTGGATGAAAAAGAGAAACAGGAAGTCAACAGTATATTATGATAAACAGTCAACCCAACTATCTTTATAGTCTCTTGAACGACCTAACTCCTCCGCTCAATGATTCTCTTTAATTTTCTTGAATTTATGTCCCGTATATTACATATGCTTCCAGTTACTTATAGTTTATTATCAAGTTCATCTTATGTATATACAACTCGTATCGCGCTAGGAGTACTTCATGGAAAACCCTTACATATTCACACATCATATTATATTTCATGTTTTTTTTTAATAAAGTAAGATTTCACAGTCCTACATCAAGGACAAATATACAAACTAATCATATTGGATAAATAATTTCTTTACTATGCATCATACATACAGTCTCATACCCCGTCTTCGTACCCACAAGTTCCCGCCCGACCCCTTCATATCACGATGCACAATTTCATACCCCGTCTTCGTACCCACCGGCTCTCGCTTGGCCCCTTCTTTCATATCATGATACACAAGTCCATATCCTGTCTTTCTACCCGCCGGCTCCCGCCCGACCCCTTCATAACAAAATGAAACAACAACATTTTCATATGCATACTCATTCGATTCTCATGTATACTTTCCTGATTTATTATATTCAAATATCAATACAATCAATAATATACTTACATATTTACCACATATATATGTATACATATATCTATCTCTGACTCTTTGGCACAACATGGTTTCAGAAAAAATTATAATAATTAATCACCACTATTCAATTCTATATTCAATACCAAGAATTCAAGTTGGCTACCATGTCATTTTGTTAATGGTTCAAAATCACCGCTATATGATTTCTGATTAATGAAGTATTTCTAACTTCTATCCATGCTCTTAACACCTTCTTGTTTAAGAGAAAAATTTGGATTTATAAGCCCACATTCATAGTTATTAGGCACCACACAGTCCATACTTCTTAATGAGCATTACTTAACCAAGTTATTATGTGTATCTCATATATAATTTAGTCAGATCAGTGTTATGCTACTCATTGATACACTATTCAACTTTCAATTTTACTAAATAATTTATGGTTATTAACTGACACATTAATTTATAATTATCATTCTTATAAAATTATTACCATACTTCGCTAGTTATACTATGGTTGCAAGAATGGTTTGGTGATTAGTCTACGATATTGCATCATTACATCGTATTTCTCTATCAATTTATGAATAAAATGGTGCTTCTCACTCGTGTTTTGGTCTATTTTGCAGATAATAAAGAGTTGAAGGGCAAAATCTGAATAAGAGCATAATTAAACCCATTTAGGGTAATTAAATCTCATTACTTAGAGGCCAAGCTAGAGAGCTTCTAGAAGATATTTTGATTTAGAAGTTGGGCACGAATATGAAGAAAATCGGATCCAATTCACCCAAATCCAGAGATATCTAGAAGGTCTTTGTAGCTGGACGAAGCCACAAAGAGAAACCAGGGACATGGGTCCCTGGTATTGCCGCAAAAACACAACAATTTTCAAGTTTTTGTGGCATTCTTGTGGGCCCACACGTCGATCCTCGATGCATGGCCTCGTCTCGCCTTCCAGATTCTTCTTTTGCCTATAAATATAGCAAGGATGGGCCAGAAACGAGAATAGAGGGTTGTAGGCTAAGTTTTCTCTCTCTTCTAGTTGTAGAGTAGGATTTTCTTCTTCTTTTATTTTATATTTTCATTCTCTTTTTAGATTCATGTATTAGGGCTGAGATGATTCAGAGAGAGATAGAGAGATATTGATGTAATAGAGAGTGACAATTTATATAAATGTGTCTCTTTTCTTTTCCATTGTAATCTTCTCCATCTTCTCCATGATGCTTAGTTACTTTTTCTTCTTATGGCAATCTAACTACTAGCCACTAACTAGCTAACCACTTACTTGATAATCCACATGAATCTAATAGCATCTACAAGGCATTGCTCTTGCAAGAGCCATGTTGGCCCAAGGGCCCTTCACTCTAGGTTTGATGATGATTAACTCATGTAGTTATAGTAATAATGATCTTGTGTCTATTTAGTTTCAGGTATTTAATCAAGATCTTAGTTAGTGTTTAGCTTCAATGAAAGATTCGAAGTCCAGTTTTGAAGCTAGCACGTGTTGATTCAAGAGTTCGCGTATCAAGATCTCATCAAGTACTCAAGAGGTGTCTAGCTCTTTGGATCAAAGTTTGGAGCAAGTCAAGAAGGAGAAGATTTTCAAGAGAAAATTTTCGTGAAGACTTGAGTCATGTCTGCAAATGTTAAGATTTTGTATTTTAGATAAAATATAAAGGATAGATTAATTATGGATTGCTCAAGCTCATATATGCACACACACAAAATTTATATGTGTTTTCATAAAATAGTTTTAATTTTAGAAAATACCGTTTTGGTTTTGAGTTTCAAAGAAGATATCTTTATGTTTCATGAATAAAGTTCATCAAAACACGTTTACATATTTTATGTATTTTAGATTTCATACATACATATTGTTGGTTCAAATATTTAGAGAAACTTATTTGATGTTTCTATATCATGTGTTTAAATTTGATATTTATCAAAACTTTATTTAGAGCTTAATGTCAAAAACATAGATATTTCATCTTATATGTGTATTGGATCATATCCATACACACTATGCTTCAAATGAGTTTTAAATATCTTGTTTTTGTATTTGGACAAGTTTTGAAAAAATTGGTTTTTCATTTAAAAGTTTGATTTTGAAAAATACCGGTTTTTGTTTAAAGTTAAATTTTTATATCACAAAAATGGTTCAAAAAGTTTGTAATATGAGTTGATTTTTTATCACACATATTTGTACTTGAAAGTATTTCAATGAACTTATTTTTGTAGGTTTTATGTGATTTTATAGGATTTGATAGGAGTTTATAAGACCAAGTTTTAATCCCTTTTTATCCCTGACCTGGCCTTCTATCGGTCGACCGAGCCATAAGTCGGTCGACCGAGCGGTAAACCAATGTGCACAAAACGTGCACACAACCTTTGCTTGAGGGCCGATCGACCGGGCGGTCGACCGATCCAGAGAGTTTAATCTCTGGATCTACCCTCGATCGACCGTACGGTCGACCGGCCAGAGAGTAGTGCTCTCTAGTTCTAGCCTCGGTCGATCGATAGGTCAAAACATGGGTGCAGTCGACCGGGCGGTCGATCGGCAACCCCAACGGTCATAAATATGACCGTTGACCGGTCGACTGGCCGGTCGACCGATAGGCCTATCTAGCCAGATTCTGAGCCATAACAGCTAGTTTTTTGATCCCTTATAAATAAGAGTTCTCTTGACCAATTTTAGATAAGATTTTGGAGAAGTTTTAGAGACAGTTTTTTCCCATCTCTCTTAGGGATTTTTTCACATATTTTTGGGTTAAAACTTTCATATCAAAAGGAGAAATTTTAAGAGTGTTTTCAAAAGAGATTTTTTTAGATTTCCACCACAACTCTATCTTGTTTTTCTCACACAAATTTGAGTTTTTCATTGCTATATCAATCCTCTTAGGATCCTTATTATGAGAGTTGTTTTTGTGATCAAGAGAAGTGATCACAATTTTTTATTCTTGTATTGTGAGGAGTTGTAGAGGTTGTGGCCTCAGTGAAGAGAGTTTTTTGTAAGCAAGTGAAGTGATCACCAAGTGTTCCAACTTGTGGTTGGAGGAGTAGTAAGAGGTGCGGCCTCGGCAAGCTAGTATTCTTACGTGTGTTGTTCTTGGGGGAACAAGTAAGGGACTTCTGGGTCCAAGAGTTCTTGAGGGAGCTCGTTGTTGGTGTTGAGGCACTGAGTGATCTTGCGGGATCGATTCTAGTGGAAATCTTTCATAGTGTTAAAGGGGAGGACGTAGAGCAAGTGTGCTCGAACCTCGAAAAAATTCTCCAGTGTTTTCGATTGCTCATCTCTTTCTCTCACTTGAGTTTATATATCTTGCACGCGTTTATTGTTTATATCTATTACTTGCTTGATATTCTTTGTGCTTATTGATATATGCTTGGGATTGTTTACCTTACACTTCTACTCAACCAAGAGAGCCATAGTAGCACTTCAACTCTTAATATAGAGGAATTTTGAGGAGATAGTCCAGAGCCTTTCACCGAAAATTCGGCTACACTCTTTAGTTATACGTTGTGTATTAGCTTATTGTTTTAGTTTGCATAAATAGTTTTTAATTTCGCATTAGTTTTACATTTGATTAGCTTGTCACCTATTCACCCCCTCTCTAGGTGACTTATAATTGGTATCAGAACTTGGTGCTTTTGATTTGGGTCTAACAACCTTGAGTTAAAGATCCTTATATAGCTAATAACAATATTTTTACATACATATATGAATTTCATGACACCTCCCATGTTTGACATTCTTAATATCCAAACTTGAAAAGTTAAGATTTCCATGTACCTAAAAGCCCTAGGGATTCATGTTTATTTTGCCACTATTAAAAATTCATATTTTATAAATAGCAAAAATCTTGAGGCTAATGCAAAAACCATCCATGCTTTAAAGTCTACCCTAAATGATGAATATTTATCTAGGGTTGCTAACTTTGATTCGGCTTTTGTAGTATGGAACACCCTTATCTCTCTTGGTGAACAAAAGCAATACTACATGGGGAGTGACTCAGATGATGGAAGTGCTACTTCCACCATGTGCTACATGGTCCAAGGAGATGACCCCCTTGAGCTAAATTCTAAATCCGAGCTTGATAAGGATGTTGACATACTATATGATGAGCTTGCTTTTATTTTGTCAACAACTTCTTAAAAAGTATGAATTGTTAAAAATAGGTAACAAAAGTTTGAAAAATGAAAATGATTTGGTTTCAAAAGAAAAAGATTCTTTTCAAAATAAATTTGAAATTATTTCAAAAGAAAATGAATTTTTTAAAAAGGAGAATGTTTCTTTGACCTTAAAATTAAATGAAATTTGTGAAGGAAACAATTCATTGAAAAATAAACTTATTTGGTTGAAAAAGAAAAAGAAATTATTTTAAAAGAAAATAAATCCTTGAAAAAGAAAATTGTTTTAAAAGAAAAAGAAAATATTTCTAAAAAGAAAAAGAATCTTGTTTTTCATGTTTCTTCTTCCAAAATTGATAATAATATTTGCATTATGAAGAAGAACACTGATTGTTTGGGCTCCACTTTGAGCCAATGTGCATTTAAATATAATATATTGAAATTCATGTTTCGCAAGAAACAAATTTCACATGTTCATGCATAAACCCCACAGCATACTATGCACATCATGCTCACACTCACACCACTCGCATGCTAGAGTGTACAAACGTACATATTGCGGTCGCAAATGCCATCTTACAAATTTTGTTTTGATAGAATAAATCATTTAAATTTTGCTAATAAAAATATTTGGGTTCTAGTTCTTAATAACTCCAATGGACCCAAAAAAATATGGGTACTAAAATCTCAACCACTTGTGTTTGACGTAGATGTGAGCTCTCAAAAAATGTGAGAGGGTTAGTGCCTTGATGGTGGATTCATATGGAGCTAGATGGAATAACTAATTGATGCATCGCTATCGAGGATATTTGGTGGGAGGACCACCATGGTTTGGAGACTTAGCGAAAGTTCATATGGTTTGGTAAATATCTCTAAACTCCTATTTTAATTTACATGCTTTTACATTGATAATTTTTAGCATGTTGTGGTTTTAATGCTCATTATGTTACACGCAATATTAGACATGTGATATACATAAATAGTCTTTGAGATACACTCATATTCATATGGACTCATATTTTTTGTTCTCATTATTGTTTAATTACTATATATATATATATATATATATATATATATATATATATATATATATATATATATATATATATATATATATATATATATATATATACTAGTTCTAAAATACGTACATTTAGCCTAATGATCATATTTGTTTTGTACTTCATGTGGTGATTATTTATTTAGATGTAGTTTTCATTAAAACTTGTATTTATACTTGTACAAGTAGTGAGCTACACTTGATAATTATATGTTTGTGCTTCATTACTCATTTGTACTCATTACATGTACATGTATAAACTAGTTTTGATGATTATTTCATTTATACTTATTTTCTCTATTTTTGTACATGTTTAGGTTCATGTATATATTATTTTATCTAAAACTAATAGATTTACATGTATATCCTTAAGTCACTTGCCTTCATGCAAATTCTATTTTTAACTCATTTTTTTGGGATATGTATGTATACTTTTAGATTCTATAAAACATACATATACCTTAATGCTTGTTTAATTTTTATAAAAATTTATAGTTTTGATATTTGTTTTGAGCATTATTGATTTATTTCATGAATACGCTCTTCACATGATTCTTGTGCACTCACATTATTTTTATTTACTAATGACTTTATTTTATGAGCACATTTTTATGAGCACATTTTTGAGCCTTATAAATCTTGAGTGACAAATTTTGTGTACTTAGCAATGCTTCATGGGATATATAATTTGGTTTCATGTTTTGAAGGATCTTTTACTAGTTTTTTTAAAAATTATTTTAAACTAGTTTCTTGATTCTTCAATTGATAGAATTTTCAAATATGTTAAAATATTTTCAAATCATATTTTTGAAAACCCTACCAACCTTAAGGGCGGATGGTTGGGCAACTATGCCTTGTATGCCTTAATGACTATCTTTTATCATGTGCATGAATAGGATGGTAGTTATGAGTTATACATAATTTTAATGATCTATTCATTTTGTATGCTCATATTTTGGTTTATATATATATATGTTTGCACATATCTCATGTGGTATTTTCATTTTCATACATACATATCTTTGCAATGCCATACATTTTTTAAGCACAAATTATGTTTATGCTAAACTTGACTTAATTCTAAATGTTAATTGGTATCTTTACAAGCTTATGTATTGATTTCAATTGGTATTTGTTTGGTATCAAAATATATTTCATGCTTTACCTTCAATTGGTATCAAAAACTTATAATTGGTATCAAAAACTTATAATTAATTATAATTGGTATCAAAATTTACAATTGGTATCAAAATTTATTTTGTTAACTTCAAGAAATTTCAAAATTTTGTTTTAAGTATTATCAAAATTTTTCATATGTATTGCCTATGTACAAGGGGAGCTTAACATCTACTCTATATATAGATTCATGTTGAGTGTACTTTATAGATTGAGGAGCTTGACCTCTTTTCGTTATGTCGTACATGTGTGTAGGGGGAGCTTAACAGCTCTGTCTATACATTGTATATTATGCTTATGTGGGATAGGGTCTAATCATCCATTCTCAATGTAATGCATGTATGCAGGAGGAGCTAACTTAACGTCTCTCCTCTTCATGAATGTATATCTCATATACATCTTTATTGTTTGCTTGTCTTCACCCCTTTGTTGATGAATTAACATAAAAGGGAGAAGAATTAAGAGACTTTATATATGCATGTTTAATATTTATTGTTTATGCATATATGTTTGTTTAGTTTATGAGCTTTTATTGAATATTTTTATTGTTTTTGCTATGCATGAGTCAAGAGGGAGCTTCTATGAAGCTTATCTTTAATTTATGCATATATAATTCCATGAGCTTTGTCATCATCAAAAGGGGAAGATTGTTGTCCCAAAGGCCCTTCACTCTAGTTTTGATGATGATTAACTCATGTAGTTATAGTACTAATGATCTTGTGTCTATTTAGTTTCAGATATTTAATCAAGATCTTAGTCAGTGTTTAGCTTCAATGAAAGATTTGAAGTCCAGTTTTGAAGCTAGCACATATTGATTCAAGAGCTCGAGCTTCAAGATCGCATTAAGTACTCAAGAGGAGTCAACTCTTTAGATCAAGGTTTGGACTAAGTCAAGAAGGAGAAGAAGATTTTCAAGAGAAGATTTTCGTGAAGACTTGAGTCATGCTTTAAGTATTAAAATTTTGTGTTTTAGATAAAATATAAAGGAAGATTAGTTGTGGATTGCTCAAGCTCATATATGCACACACACAAAATTTATATGTGTTTTTATAAAATAGTTTTCATTTTAGAAAATACCGTTTTAGTTTTGAGTTTCAAAGAAGATATCTTTATATTTCATGAATAGAGTTCATCAAAACACGTTTACACATTTTATATTTGTTTTGGATTTCATCCATACACATTGTTGGTTCAAATTTTAGAAAAACTTATTTGATGTTTCTATATCATGTGTTTAAGTTTGGTATTTATCAGAACTTTATTTAGAGCTTAATGTCAAAAACATAGATATTTCATCTTATATGTGCATTGGATCATATCCATTCACATTATGCTTCAAATGAGTTTTAAATATCTTGTTTTTGTATTTGGACAAGTTTTGAAAAAATCGGTTTTCCATTTAAAAGTTTGATTTTGAAAAGTACCGGTTTTTATTAAACGCTAAATTTCTATATCACAAAAATAGTTCAAAAAGTTTATAATATGTGTTGATTTTTTATCACTAATATTTGTACTTAAAAATATTTCAATGAACTTATTTTTGTAGATTTTATGAGATTTTATAAGACTTTACAAGACCAAGTTTTAATCTCTTTTTATCCCTAATCTGGCCTTCTGGTGGTCGACCGAGCCAGCAGTCGGTCGACCGAGTGATCGACCGATGTGCACACAGCCTTTGCTTGAGGGCCGGTCTACCGGCCAGAGAGCAGTGCTTTCTGGTTCTAGTCTTGGTCGACCGACTAGTCAACTGATAGGTCAAGACCTGGTGCGGTCGACCGACAACCCCAATGGTTATAAATATGACCATTAGCCGGTCGATCGCCCGGTCGACCGGCTAGTTGACCGGCGGTTGACTGACAGGCCTATCTGGCTAGATTCTGAGCCATAACGGCTAGTTTTTTGATCCCCTATAAATAATCTAGTTTTAGATAAGATTTTGGAGAAGTTTTAGAGCCAGTTTTTTTTCATCTCTCTTAGAGTTTTTCTCCACATGTTTTTAAGCTAAAACTTTCATATCAAAAGGAGAGTTTTTAAGAGTTTTTTCAAAAGAGATTTTTTGAGCTTTCCACCACAACTCTATCTTGTTTTTTTCACACAAACTTGAGCTTTCCATTGCTTTATCAATCCTCTTAGGATCCTTATTGTGAGAGTAGTTTTTGTGATCAAGAGAAGTGATCACATGTTTTCATTCTTGTATTGTAAGAAGTTGTAGAGGTTTTGGCCTCGGTGAAGAGAGTTTGTGGTGATCAAGTGAAGTGATCACCAAATGTTCCAACTTGTGATTGGAGGAGTAGTAGGAGGTGCGGCCTTGACAAGCTAGTGTGCTTGCGTGTGTTGTTCTTGCGAGAACAAGTGAGGGACTTGTGGGTCCAAGAGTTTTTGAGGAAGCTTGTTGTAGGTGTTGAGGCACCGAGTGATCTTACGGGATCGATTCTAGTGGAAATCTTCATAGTGTTGAAGGCGGGGATGTAGAGCAAGTGTGCTCGAACCTCGAAATAATTCTCCCGTGTTTGTGATTGCTCATCTCTTTCTCTCACTTGAATTTATATATCTTACATGCGTTTATTGTTTATATCTATTACTTGCTTGATATTACTTGTGCTTAATTGATATATGCTTTGGATTGTCTGCTCACACTTCTATTAAACCAAGAGAGTCATAGTGGCACTTTAACTCTTAATCTAGAGAAATTTTGAGGAGATAGTCCAGAGCCCTTCACCGAGAATTCGGCTACACTCTTTGGTTATACGTTGTGTGTTAGCTTATTGTTTTTAGTTTGCATAAATAGTTTTTAATTCCTCATTAGTTTTACATTTGATTAGCTTGTCACCTATCACTCCCCTCTAAGTGACTTACAAGCCATTGATGGCTCATGATGATGGATTCTAACATTCTAACATCTAACCGCTAATAAACTAACTTGCAATGCTAACTTTATTTCTTGCTTATCTCTAACTGATTTTGATGATCTAATAGTAGCTTGCATTTTGATTGTGTGGAATGGATGTGGTTTGAATGTGTAAGAACAATCTTATGTGCCATGTTTTGTATCGTCTCTTAAAGCCAAGGACTAGTGATGGCCAAGGATCCATGTGAGGCAACTGTCAGTAAGAGGTTAGCATGGTTAGTGGAGCCATTAGTAGTTAGTAGTCATGAGTTTTCTTTCATAGTTTCCGTCTTTCCTTTACTTTGTTTTAAAAATAATTTTCAAAATCTTTTTATCATTTTCTTATCAATGTTTTAACCAACTTCTTAGTTCACCTTTGTTTCATCTTCTTTTGTTTTCAAACTCACTTCCTAAATCACTTCACTTTCGCTTCACCTTTATTTTATTGTTTTGTTTTACCGATTCCACAACCACTTCTCTTTTGTTTTTACATCGCCGATTTCATTGCCTTCTCCACCTATCACTTCTGGATTTCTTTTCTTTTCTTTTTCTTATTCTTTAAACAAAAAAGAACTTGTTAACATAACACGTGAACAAGAATTGTTAATGCTTTTATCGCCTCCCGTCCCTGTGGATTCGACCCGTTGAGCCAATGCTATAACGGAAGTATCAGGGAACATTAGCACACACGCTTTTCATTGAATTTACAAAAATACACATTTTAAGTGCTGATTTTTTACCCCGATCATTTAGCTACACAATTGTTATACAAATTAGCTGGCTTCTGTAATCGAAATCTAGATCATTCTAAATCCATCATGGTTCCATATACTGTCCAAGTGTCATACAAGCATTTGTACTCGACATGTTAGAAAAATTCATGGGACTTACTTTACAGTATCTATCATAAGTTATGAATATATAATCAATTTAAGTTCATGCCACCAAGAGGCAAACTCTCAAATTCTCTTTACCACGAAAGAGCCCATGAGAAGGGAAAAGGTGATAAGATTTGGAATAAGAAATCCTAAACCAAAGAAAGGGAATCACCTTTTTTATATAATACCAAAAATACAAGTAGATGGATACGTGCACTAATCACTGAAATGTAACCAGAGATCGGACAATTACTGTAATCAGAAGTATTGAGGACAAACTGTTTATAATTAAACATGAGCAAGCTCAAGGACTGAAGGGGAAGTGTTATACTGATATAACTTCAACACGATCAGAATTTTATTTATTGCAACTGCTGCTTAAAATAAAGATTGGGAAAGAGTGTTCCAATAGTGAAGTTCTAAAGACAAACTGTTGAGTGTCTACATAGAAATTTAGAAAAGTGTTCAAGAAAATAATGGATAGACATTACCCATGAGCTTCAATCTTTAAAGGAGTATTTGAAAAATATGAGATAAGATATGCCAGACTTCTTATATTGAGAAATTCGAAGTTTTAAGCTAAACGCTTCCATATGTCTATTTTATGGCATTCATCATAATCATCCGGGTTGTCATCAAGACAAGCAATGAATCAATGAAGGGCTAGGTCACACAAGAAACAAAAGTCTCATATGCCATGAAATGCTCCAAATCCTATATCTCAATTACTCAGTCTAACTGGATAATATTTGAACACTGAAGTTCGCAAATTTAGTTATAATTTAGTATCATTTTCAGTTCAATACTTTGATCCTTTCAACAGTTCTGAATCTCAAGATAAAGATTCATATGAAATCTCCTAATCAAGAAGAATATATGCAACAATCATACATGATTTGTATATAAACCCCAAGGCTATATAGAAGGATTCATAATGGTTCAAGACAAAGAAAGAATAATAGATAACCTGTAATGATTTTGATATTCGAGAATTTAATTGCAAAGCTAAATAAGCCACAGAGCATTTGATCACATAAATTCTTGACTCACGAAACATAAAATGTAGCCCCCGGTTTTAGATACACGTGTCACCGTATTAGTACTCGATAAGGTGTACAAATTTGATTTGACCTCCTGGTAGTCAGATTGAATTGGTTTCAGCTTTAGATATTATTTTCGAATATTTTGAATTTTTCAGAATTTTTTAAAATCTTTCTAGATTATTTTGAAAGATCTTCGAATTCAGTATCGATCGATACAGATAATTGAGTCTATGATTTCTAATTCACAAGCGGAGTTGAATTTCATAAAATTTTTTCAAATTATTCTTCAAAATCATATTTTATACTTTATTTTATTTTTAGAGATTTTCTAAAATTAGTCAAAATCTGGCCAATTCGCTGTCGAGTAGTATCATTGATCGATTCCATGGTTTTTTAATTTGTAAACCAGACTAAATTTCTTGAATTCGATTTCATATTGCTCCTCTGTGTAATATTTCTTATTTTACAAAAATTTTGAGAACAGATCTGAACTAATCCAATTTTGGCTCAATTAAAATATTAATTAATTATATTATAAAATCCCTTTTTCCTTTCTTTTCTTCTTTTTTCCACTCCAAGTTTCTCCACTGCCTTTTCCACTGACTTCCTCAACACCCTCCTCTAATTCCCTCATATAATCTCTCTAACTATCTCTTGAAATTCTCTCTTACTCTTTAATTAACCCTCTCTCTTTAAATCTTTTCCTTTCTCTTCTCTCCTCTCAACACCCATCCAAACCACCTCTGCCTCTAGCTTTGGCGATCCTTTGGCGGCCAATCTCACGCTGGTGAGCTGCCCAGTCCACTACCCATCTCCGCTCGCTCCTCTCCTCCTATAAATCCCCCATTTTATCTTCAATTTACCCATTTCCATCTCCTTTCACCTCTCTAATTTCTCACATCTTTTTTAATTTCTTCTCCATCTTATCACCACCACCAATTCCACCACCTCTCTTCCTCCTTCATCAAGGCCGACCATCTCCACAACCACCCATCACCAATTTCACACCACAACCTCCTCCCCATCTCCTTCTTCATTCTCATATTCAACATCATCTCCATCATCATCAAATACCACCAACTACGTTACATCTCTATCTCCTTCTTTTTCCCCAGGCCTAGACAACCGCTGGTCGTCCCCTCATCGCCGGCTATCCTCTAGTCGGCCGTGCTCCTACACCTGCTCCCTTCCCCATTATCTGATTCGCTCTCTCTCTCTCTCTCTCTCTCCCCCCTTTCTCACTCAGCCTCTTTCTCTCTCTTTCTCTCTCTCTCTCTCTCTCCGGCGGCACTTTGGCCAACCAAGCTGCCACTGGTGGCCTGGCAGAGTTACCGTCGCTGGCAGGCTGACCAGGCCAGCCATGGCCACCATTCCCCTAACTCCTTCCCTCTCTTCTCTCTTATTCTCTTTTTCTCTTTTAATCTCTCTTAACAGGTTCAACCCATAAACCGAGCCCGTTATCACCCTCAAATCAGAACCCAACTCAACTATGGGTTTAAGTCAATCGGGTTTGATCCCGTTAGAGACCCGATCCAATCCTAAAGGTAAAAATTATATAAAACCCTGACAATTTATTATATTTACAATTTAGTTCTTTTTCTTACATATTTAACCCCCTTTTAATAATTTTAGCGTTCGGGCGATATCTTGAGCATCCAGAGTCAGATTTGGACGATTTTTTAAGTCGTTGCGATTGCAGAAAAGCGAGCTACATCCCTGTGTTAATAATTGTGAGTGTTTTTATTTTATAATTTAAATTTCATCACTTGGAATTAAATTCAGTCATTGATTTATTTAACAAATTGTAATTATTGATTAGTAAATTATGTAAATGGTAAATCATGATAATTCACATATGTGTGAATACTTTCTAAACACATCTAATAAAATAATATTTAACATAATTATTAATTTAATATAACAGATAGATTGATTAGTTTAATTATTATATTTGTTAATAATTGATTATTGGACTATTACTAAGGACATTCTAACATGAATAAATTAATAACTATCAAATGGTTGTGAAGAGTTAGACAATAAATGTTTTTATATAATTCTTTTGTGACATCGATCACATTAATAATATTGAAACAGTACAACAAATAATGATATATAAATTGATGAATGTTAACTATATCACCTTAACACTATCACCGCTATACAGATATTCTATTACACTAGACACTGTTACGTCACGTTTGTGGATATTAATATAGCTTACATGTATTAGTATCATCATTATTCGAACATGCTTCATGTACCACTAATACACGAGTACACTATTCCACTGGATACCGTTATTTCATATATTTGCATCACTACTACACGAATACTCTGTACACAGTTATTTTATGTTCTTATCTCACTGTTACATTAATTCACCCAAATACATGCGTTGATTGTTTCTGTATTTTTATTACATGGATCAATGTTCTTGTTACATGAATATTTTTATATTTCAGTTACATGAACATTTTCTGTTACTGATATTGATATGATCCTCCGGTTACTGAAAATAAGTGTTTTTGATATGTGATGTGTGAAACTAAGTGCCACATGGATCTAAGCCATGGGGCCACCTCTAAAATCTCATATCTCTTGTTTCTGATTTTGCGTTATCTTGTTCATGATATCAACAAATCTCATGTCCTATTATAGTATTACGGGTCTGTTTGGTTGTTGTAATTGGCCGTAATTCGTAAGTCATAATTGGTAAATTCTTTTACAGTTGTAAATGAGTTACATGCATGTAAGTTTTACGATATTTGGTTGGTATATAAAGTTGTAAGTGAAAAATTGTATTGTATTTTATGGTATTTGGTTGTCATATTGTGTAAGTCGTAAGTGAAAAAGTTGACCACAAAATTTACTATTTGGTGATTTAAAAATTTTTTAATATTGCAAATAAATACTAAAAATGCTAAATATTAAAAAAATTAATATTAATATAAAAAATAATACAAATTTGCATGACCACAAAATTACTGTAAGTGGGCTGTAAGTGAGTGGTAAGTAGGTTACAAGTGAGTGATAGTTGAGTTGCGTAAGTTTTTTAAGAATTACTGTTCAAACAAATGTCGTAATTGTAATTGGGTTGTAAGTCATTTACCAATTGCAGCTTTTTATGGCTTTTACGTCCAAACAAACAGCCCCTACATGTACCATGCACGTTTTTTTTTCTGATACACTGTGTAATTTAAATAATATAAAGATAACAAGGGGATGGGGGAGACTTGACGGTTGACTAGATTTTATCGGGTGGATGTAATGGATCCATGTTTATCCCACTATAGGGGATGGTAGTACTAGCTACCGATTGTATATAACTCCATGAGCTCCCATTTTTCGTTTCCTGTCCCTCTTAGCGGAGGGCCCTGGTCTCAGCAGGCAGGGGGTCTGTTTAGGGCCGTGATCCCAGGTATGCACAGGATCCACCCGATTAGAGCTCATTAACCATTGGTTTCTAATTAATATAATAAAATAGTATAAAAATAGTGATATCGGGAACGCTTATTATTTAGCCACTCTCTCCTTCGGATAATGGTACCCGTATGCCATGTTCAGATGGGTTTGCTGGAGTATGGACTCAGGTATAAACTGCCAGTGGTATGAGACACTAAAAAAGATTGATTAAAATACTAGGTGACACTGATTGTTATTATTGTATAAATCACATGACATGCTTGATGCTTGTATAGTATTGTCCATTTTACTTGTTACACTTTTGCTGTCATATCTACCATCGTGTCACATGTATATTTGGCATTTCTTGTATTCTTCACAGACTCATTATCAATATACATATATATACTCTACATTTCATGTATTTCATGTTCTATATGTTTTCTCCATATTAGTATGATTATTCTGTGTACTTTATATATACATGTTCATATTATTCATATTATTCACGATACTATTATACTATTTTTACTAAAGTTTAAATCTTAAATAGAAAGTAATAAAAGATGATATATGTTATTACACAAGTTGATTATATTATTTGTCACTAAATATTATATCATATTCTACATACTGATAATAACATATAAATGGTATAACTTCTATTGATTATAATAACCTAATAGTATAAAGATTGATGATATATATAAGATTCTTCCCGATAATATTAAATGATATACCTTTTCTATAATTGTATAAGATTGTAATAACATCACCATTGTAACATGTACTACTGTTGTAGTGTGAATATAATATTTTTGTATTAGTTATACCAATCGCTTGTATAATATATTATATCACTGGTAGTTAAATAAATATTATATTTATTGTGATTATACAACTATTATATTATAATTACTGCTTTCTTTATTTTACCATTCACTAGGTCGCTTTCTAATGACCGTGAGTTTGCATGCCCAGGTTGGAGATTCGAGATATCGTAGTACCTGACACATTCACGGGATATTAGTAGGAGGTCTGCTGCCTCTATTATTCATACGTATTTTTATTGTTTAGCTTTTATTCCTTATTTATCTTTGTTTTCATATCTATCATGATCACTGACCCCCTTTTGCAAGTATTCTTGTATCTATTTATGATGAAATAATTGGTATATTGAATTTATTTTCCTGTACTGATGCATAATGTATGTATGTCAGGATATTTTCACCCTGTGTATGTACGTCACCATAATGCCTCCGTATCCACGGGATCGGGGCGTTATAGATTGGTATCAGAGCCTAGATTTACACCAAATTTGTGTAACCATCTAGGTAAATACTTGGGCTCTTACCAACAGTACAACTAGTTATCATATTAGAACTAATCTGTATCTGGATTTGTGAATTTCAACTATGAATACAAGAGTGTCAATTCTTAGAAAATTCATTCCTTGACTCCTCATATTCTTTAATTTTATTATTATTCCAAATATTCTGATTTCTAACCACTTCACTTTCTGATTCTAACCACTTCATCATCTTGATTCCTTCCTATGATTTTGTATCTGGTACTAGTTATCCAATCTCAAATAGCATCGTAATTCATAAGATCTAGGTTTCAGGAGTGGTAAATAATGTTCTCTCACTTAAATTAGATTTTTGGGAATTGTTTTTTATAAGATGGGTAGAAGTGTAACCCCGATTTTAGATTTATGTGTCACTGTATCAGTGCTATATATGGTGTACAAATTTGATTTGACCTTCACGGTAGCCAGATTAAACTTAAACAAATTAGATTATTTTATTTGTTTATGCATGAGTTAAGGGGGAGCTTCTTTGAAGCTTAACTTTAATCCATGCATATATAACTCCATGAGTTTTTGTCATCATCAAAAAGGGGGAGATTGTTGGCCCATAGGCCTTCCACCCTAGTTTTGATGATGATTAACTCATGTAGTTATGTTTACTAATAATCTGTGTTGTTTAAGTTTCAGATCATTAACCAAGATATTAGTTGGTGATTAGCTTCAACAAGGAGTTTAGAAGCTTTTCATGGTGATTCCGGTGCCAAAGCTTAAAGATCATTCCTTGCACTTGGTGGATCACGGTTTGGGAGCAAGTCTACTTGAAGATGGAAGATCGTCAAGAAGACTTAGGTATCCTAGTTTAGATAGTGTGTTTAGATCCATTTGTAAAGCTTAGTATAGTTGATATGCTCAAGTGCACAATACACACACGTTTCATGTTTGGATTTGGTTTTCATGAATAGTAGATCAAAACAAGTTTACTTTATTTTTATGTATATTAGATATGTTCTAGATATACATACATGTTTTAAACTTGCTAGACAAACTTATTTGGACTATCCTATTCATGCTTTTGGAAAAATCCAGTTTGACAAAAATACATGTTTTGTTTTTGGTAAAAATGTTAAGAAACAAAAATGGTTTCATATGCTTGATATTTGAGTAGAAATGTTTATCACATGTTTATATATCAATGCAAATGGTAAAAACATTTTGGGATTTTTACAAGTTATTAAAAGATTTTTCAAAAATATTTTTAACCCAGTTTCTGACCCAGGTTTGTGCTGACAGGCTAGGCGGTCGACCCGGACGGTCGACCGCACCAAGGGCCGGTTGACCCGTAGGGTCGACCGACGTGCACAGACTTGTGCACGTCTGGCAGGCACAAACTCGGTCGACCGTACGGGTCGACCGGGTCTGAGAGCAGAGCTCTCTGTTTGTTTGGGTCGACCGGGGCGGTCGACCGTGGTTGCCCAACGGTCACATTTCTGACCGTTGGCGGTCGACCCGGCCGGTCGACCGGTAGCCTGTCAGGCTGCCACATCAGCCTAACGGCTAGTTTTCTGATGGGCCTATATAAACCCCATCTCTTTGAGATTTTGGCCAAGGTTTTTAGAGACAAAATTTCTAGACTTTCTCTACTGTTTAAAAGAGTTTTAAAAAGAGTTTTGTACCAAAAGATTTATCTTTGTATTGTTTTGGGTTTTGGAAAATCAAAGAAAACTAGGTTTGGGAGATTGTATTGATTTTCATTTTCTATCATTTACAAGAGATTTCCCTAGTAGTTTTCTTTGTTGCTTGTTTCCAAAAACACCTTGATTCCACACTTGAGCTATCACCTATCCTATTCTATTAGGATCATTTGTTTTGTGGAAAAAGAGAAAAGAAAGAGAGATTGAGTTTGTTGTCTTGGAACCACTTGTTGTAAACACCCTTATTCCTTTTGTATCCCTCTTTGGTAGAGGTGATCGGGTGATTGGTTTGCTCCCTCTAGTGAGAGGTGGAGTTTTGGTTTGTAAACCCTCTCGGTAGAGGTGTTGTGTTGTTTGGCTACGGGCCTACCCTCGGTTGTGAGGCGGTGTTTGAGAGAGGAGTTCGGTACTCTATTGTTGTAAAAATCCTTCTCGATGAAGGTTCCCTAGGTGGGAGTCCTCGGTGGACGTTATAGTGGATTGGAAATCCTACACGGTGGTGTAGGCGGGGATGTAAAGCAAGGTGCTCGAACCTCGAAACATATCTTGTTGTTAGCGTTTGATCCACTTGTCTCTCTAACTCTCTCTCTTTACTTTGTGCATAGTGTTGGCCCAATGGCCTTCCACTCTAGTTTTGATGATGATCAACACTCATGTAGTTATGTTTACTAATATTCTTGTGTTTCTAAGTTTCAGATCATTAACAGGATATTAGTTGGTGATTAGCTTCAACAAGATGATTAGAAGCTATTCTTGGTGATTCCGGTGCCAAAGCTTAAAGATCATACCTTTGCACTTGGAGAATCACGGAGTTTGGACCGAGTCTACTTGAAGATGGAAGATCGACAAGAAGACTTAGGTATCTAGTTTAGATAGTGTTTTAGATCCATATTTGTAAAGCTTAGTTTAGTTGATATGCTCAAGTGCACAAACACACACGTTTTATGTTTTGATGTGTGGTTTCATGAATAGTTTGATCAAACAAGTTTTCAAGATTTATATGTATAGTAGATGTTTTCTATTTATACATACATGCTTAACTTATAGACAAACTTATTTTGACTATCCTATTCATGTTTTTGGAAAATCTAGTATGAAAAATACAAGTTTTGTTTATGATAAAAATACAAGAGTTGGTTTTTGGTATTTCTATCATGCATATCTTTAAACCAAAACCTTGTTATATGCTAGATATCAAAAACATAGATATTTTCATTATGATTGTGTAGTGGATCATATCCATACACACTATGCTTTAATAAGTTCAAAAAATCTTGTTTTTGTACTTTGTGAAGTTATGGAAAAATAAGTTTTAGAAAAACATATTTTTAGAAAAACAGTTTTTATTGTGATTAAAACTATTTAGTGGATTTACTGTGATTTTATGGGATTTTTATTGAGTGAAAAGACCTATTTTCAAATCCCGTATCTGTGCAGATCTGCACTGTGCCTGCCAGGCCAGTTCGGTCGACCGGACCGGTCGACCGCACCAAGTGGCCGGTCGACGGGTCGGTCGACCGACGTGCACAGACGTGCACGTCTGTTAGGCACAGAGCCGGTCGACCGGACCGATCGACCGGACCGGTCGACCGAGTTGAGAGCTCTGCTCTCGGGAATTTTCGGTCGACCGGGCCGGTCGACCGCTATTGCCCAACGGTCACATTTTTGACCGTTGGCGGTCGACCGGACCGGTCGACCGGTGGCTGTCAGAACTGCCACATCAGCCTAACGGCTAGTTTTGTATAGGGGCTATATAAACCCCATCTCTTTGGGGATTTTGGCCAGGTTTTTCAAGAAGAAAAATACCAGTTTTCTAAAGTGATTAAAAGAGTTTTAAGTGCTAACAAGATTTATTCTTTGTGTTTTTGGGTTTTGGAAAAATCAAAGAAATTGGAATTTGGGATTTTTGTATTGGCTTTCATTCTTTATCTTTTACAAGAAATTTCCAAGTGTTTTCTTTGAGTTCTTGTTTTCCAAAACACATTGTTTCCACAACTTGAGCTATATCTTCTATCCTAAACTATTAGGATCTTTGTTTGTGGAAAAAGAAAGAAAGAGAAGTGTTTGAGGTTGTTGTTGTAAACCTCTTGTGTTGTAACCCTCCTTTTATTTGTGAATCCCTCTTCGGTAGAGGTGATCGGAGTGGTATTGGTTTGGATCCCTCAAGTGTGAGGTGATTGGGATTGTGTTTGTAAGCCTCTTAGGTAGAGGTGTGGTTGTTGGTTGACACCTCTAGTGTGAGGTGTTGTGTTTGTATTGAGAGAGGAGTTCGGTACTCCTTGAGTTGTAGAAATCCTCTTCGGTAGAGGTTCCCTCGGTGGGAGTTGAGATAGTGGAAATCCTACACGGTGGTGTAGGCGGGGATGTAGAGCAGGTGCTCGAACCTCGAAACAAATCTTTGTGTTAGCGTTTGATCCATGTCTCTCTAACCCTTACTCTCTTTACTTTGTGCAAGCATCATTTCATACAAGCATCATACTTTCATAGCATTCATATTATATACATTGCTTGTGTTGCCTTGCATCTTTCATACTGTAATTTATCCTTGATTGCTTGGCTTGATTGTGTGTGCACATATTTCATATTGCTTGGATTGCTTGTGTGTGTGTGCCTAACTTATACTCATCCAACAAGAGCTTCACATAGCACCTCAACCCATTTCAAGGGGAATCAAGGGGAGTTAGTCCAGAGCCTCGCAAGGGGAATTCGGCTACACTTGTTGTATTGTATTAGTTTGTGCATAATTTGCATTAGCTTCCGCATTTAGCGCACTTAGTTTGCATTGAGTTTCTTAGATTAGCAATTACACCTATTCACCCCCCCTCTAGGTGTTTTTCAATTGGTATTAGAGCTAGTGCTCCTGATACTTAGGCTTAACATCCTAGGAGTGATCCATTTGCTTGCTAATCTCATTTGCATTTGTTTGTTTGCACATTCATATATAGTTTACCATGGACTTCATGACCCCTCCTAGCTTTGACCCTTCCAACATTGATGTTTGGAAGTATAGGATGTCCATGTACCTAAAGACCCTAGGTTTGCATGTTTTCCTTGCGGCCACCAAGAGATGTTATCTTGGTGATTGCAATCATATAGGGGCCAATGCACAAGCCCTAGAGGCCATTAGAAGCACTTTATCTAAAGATTATCTTTTATGTGTTTCTAACTTTGATTCCGCTTTTGTAGTGTGGAACAAATTGACAACAACCACCACCTCCAAGCTTCAAGTCCAAATCCAAGAAGAGGAATCTAGTGGAGAATCCAACTCTATGCTACATGGTCCAAGGGAATGACTCCCTTGAGGTACACTGGAGACTCCATTAGATAGTGATGATGATGCTAGTTCTTCAAATGATCATATTGATGCCCATGCTCTAAATGAAGAACTTCAATAGTATGTGAAAATTAATAGAAAAATATAATTTTGAAAAAGAAAAGTCTAGAAATTGAAAAAGAAAATAAGTGTTTGCATTCTAGACTTGATTGTGTTTTGCAAGAAAAGGTTGAGGTCTATAATGAGAGGGATTCATTAAAATCTCAACTTGATCTTGCACTTAAAGAAAATAACTTTTTGAAAAAAAAAATGATTGTGATAATGTTTTGAAAAATATGATGTTTTATCTTCAAAAATGAATTTGTTTTAAGAGAAAATGAGTCTTTGAAAAATGAAATTGTTTTCATTACAAAAGAATTAGACATTTGTGTTAAGAAAAATGAATCTTTGAAAATTAAGATTGATTCACATGTTTGCCATGCTAGGGTAGTATCACACACACCTCCTAATGCATGTACCTCTTCTTCTAAGATAAATGATGATATTTGTATGTTAAAGAAGTGAGTAGATTGTTTGGGCTCCACTATGAGCCAATGTGCCATGAACCACACTCGTTTGGAATCTTGGTTCGAAAGAAACAAGTTCCAACTTCTATGCATGCACACCCTCCACGGCATACACATGCTCCACACGGACACACTCCTCACATGTATGCTCATGTGTACACTTGTACACATTGTGGACGTAAGGGCCCCTTGCTAAATTTTGTTATGATAGATTACATACTCCCAAATTTAGCAAAGAAGTTTGTTTGGGTTAGAGAAGGACTAACCCCATGGACCCAACAAGATGTGGGTACCAAAGACCACCCCTCCTATTATTTTGATGTAGGTGTGGGCTCTCACATGACGTGAGAGTGATGACACCTTGGAGTGGATGCGTTCCGGACTTAAAGGAAATCTATTGGATGCATCACTTTCAAGGGAAGATTTGGTGGAGATGACCACCATGTTTTGGAGACAAGGAGAGTTGCTTCTTCGGTTTTGGTAACAATCCTTTACTCCCATTTTATTGTTTACATGCTTTCCATGTTTAATGTTTATAGCATGTTTTTGATGTCTATGGATTAGTATGTTCATTCCATATTTATTAGATCCTTGACATACATGTATAGTATTTGAGACACATATGCTTATATGAACCCATATTTAGTGTTCTCACTTTTGTTTAAACTATAATGTACATCATGAATCTAATACATGTGAATTTACATAGTAATCATGTTTTAGTTTTATCATGATGACTTTTATATTTGTTTTGATGCTTAATGTTTTGAATATATGTTTAAGTGTTAGTTTTCATTAAGACTAGTTATATACTTGTACATAGAATGGGCCACAAACAAATCTATATATGTTTGGGATTGAATGCTTGTTTGAACCCATTAGATGTGCTAGTATAGTCTAGTTTTGATGATTCATACATTTCAAACTTGTATTCCATTTTTGGATTTGTTTTATGATTGTGTGTTTCACTTCATGTATATGTTTGTATTGCCAAACTTTAAGATATACATGTATACCCCTTGAGTCATTTGCCTTTCATGCAAATCTATATTTGGACTCAATTGTGTTTAGGGATATGTATGTATACTTCATGTTGGACAAT
>JAVJIF010023884.1:0-82106 GCA_038442645.1 Agave tequilana
TTAACTTCGACAGGGTTTTTCTGAGAGTTGAGCTAATACAGTCTGTCGACATACCACTTCACTGTTGACACTCTTGTGTATCAACAGTATCCGACTCTGAACATGATTTGATCTTTGAGCCTGATATGAATTTCGATTGGTTTTATTTTTCTTTTATGTAATTAAGTTTTATAATTAGAGCAGTATTCCTTTTTATTGCTTATATAAGGTCATTGTATCTATGCTTTTAGTGTTGAACTTTGATTATCAATTAAACTCAGTTTTTCCGCTTTCAGTTACTTGTGGATTAGAGTTGGTTACTCTTTGCTTGTAGATTCGAGTACTTTACTCGTGGATTCGAGTGCTTTCCTATCTGAAATTATCTTTTAGAGTTCGTTGGTATTAGAATGAGATCTAATTGGTGTTGTTTGCTTTCTCTGCATCACACAGGAAAATTTTTGGGGACAATTATGCAACCCATGAATCAATTGGGACTTGAGTTGTAAAGCGATCAAAGTTGTGGCTGAGGTGAGTTGAGATCTAGTCCTTTGGACCACTTTGTCAATTATGGCTAAGCTCACCTCAAATTGGGCGCCATCGTGTATTTGCGCCAATATATCAATCCATCACTGTGAAAGCGACACAGAGAGAGAGAGGGGGTCCCATCCACAGTGCCAGAGAGAGTGTGGGCCCCATCCCCAGGAACTGTTGCGCTCCACGCCAATGGGCGTGGCCGGCGGGGCCCGCAGAGTCTCGATTATGCGAATGAATTTTGGGTTCGGTTCTGGTCTGCAGCTTCTCTTCTCTGCGTGCAAGCCAAAACGCATTCGATCGTTTCGTACGGGTTAAAGTAATCATCACACCTTCTCTCTCATCTCTCGCATCTTTCTCTCTCTAGACTCTCCTCTCTTTATTAATTTATATAAATTGTAGAGAGAGAAGAGAGCTCCCTCACTTCTTCTTCTTCTTCTTCTTCCTCTCTCTCTCTCTCTCTCATCACTGTGTTCTCAATTAGTTCATCTCAGAAAAAAGAAAAAAAATCTCAATAGAGAGCTCTAATTTGTTTGCATGGATGGCGATCTCTAGTGTGCAGCACCAGGTAAATTGAATTTTTTTTTGCCTTTTTTCTGTTCAGTCCAAGCTAGTAATTAACTGGATTGGAGTGAGGTTTATGTTTTAATTTTCTTGATATTTTTTGTAGTTTGTTGCAATTTTTTTGGTTTGGCGTCAGTTTGTTGTTGCATGTGTATTTCTTGTGCAAAATGTTTTGATTTGTGTAATAATTATTCTCTTCTCTTCTTTTCTTTTTCATAAGTTTTCTACAAAGTGTGATCCCACCTAGATCTCATCCTTTTTCAAGGGCTTGAAATTCTTTTGATCAACCCCAAATCTCTTTTCATTATGTGATCGTGTACTACGAAAAAAAAGGGAATTAGGTGATTTTCTAGGTTTTTATATTCCCATGTTAATTTGGGTTTTGATTTGAAGTACTAGAATCTTGGACAGCCTTTGAATTATATGTTTGCCACCTCAGTACTTAATGATAATAATTATTATTTTTTTGTGTTATGCATGGTAGCTATAGAATTATCATAAAATTCATTTTTTTTTTTGAAGGAATTCTCATTGTTGATCTCAATTCCTTCATAATTCTAGCATACAATACTTAATAAATACCTTTTATTTCTAGTTTCACCAATTTGTTTTGAGATTACAATCACCAATTGTATATTTTTTGGAAATCCAATTGTGGTGAGTAATTACAAATTTTCAACCCTATTTTACAGCTAGTTGTTCCTATTTTCTTGCAATTTTTTCTGTTTCTTTTTTGTTGCAGAAGAATTTTAGTTGTCATAAATCATTGCAGCAATGCCTGTTTCTCTCTAATCACTAGGAACTAGTACTCCAACATTAATTTGTTTTTTTTTTTTTTCCAATTTATAAGGGGAAAGTTTGTTGGTGTTTCTTAATGGTGATTTACGATTTATGTTTTAATTTCTTAATATTTTTCGTTATATAGATTGATATAAAGAAATTTGGACTGCATGCACTTTTTTAAAGCAAGTTACCAATTCGGATTCTTTGCTATTTAACTTGTCAATTGTACTGATATTTGCAAAGAGTGTTCGATATTTTTGTTTCAGAGTTAAAAAAAAAAAAGTGGGATCATTCCATCCATTTCATTAAATGAATTAATGAAAATTTTACATCAAAAGTGCAACATCTTCTTAGAAGAAAAGAGAAAGGAAAGAAAAGATCTAATAATAAATCTAGATTCAAGACTCATTCTGGGGCTGTTCGGACTTTGGATTCAAAAGGGGGCGGAAGTGAGGAAGTGGGAAGTAGGTTTTTTTTTTTATTTTTTTTGAGAAATGAGAATTTGCGTGTCCTTTTGGTGTTGGTTCGTAATTGGGAAGTGGAAGTGAAAAATATATTGTATTTTTCGGTATTTAGCTAGTATTGTGTAAGTGGAAGTGAAAAATTTGACCATAAAATAATATTAAAATAAAAATTAATTATGAAAAATGAACTGTAATTAGAATGCAAGTAAGATTTACATGGCCATAAAATTAACTGTATCGAGCTACAACTTAATACAAATGAGATTTACATGACCACAAAATTAACGGTAGCACCCTGGAAGTGAGGAAATGGTTGTGTAAAAGAGAAAAAGAAAATGGTTTTTTTTTTCTTTTTCGGTGTTTAGATGGACAATGGAAGTGGGAAGTGACACTTCCACCTCCTCACTTCCGCCCGCTTCCTTGAAACCAAACAACCTCATGAAAGACAAATTGACAAAGTGGCACATCAACTTCTCCAATGGGCGTGTTCGGTGTAAGAAAGTGGGAAGAAATAAGGAAATAGGGAAGTATAATTACTTATTTCCCAATCTATCTAAATACCGGAAAAGAAAAATGATAAAACCTCTTTTCCTTTTCTCTTTTTTCTTTTATACAATCACTTTCTCATTTCAAGGTGCTGCACTTAATTTTGTGGTCATGTAAATCTCATTTGTAATAAATTGTAGCTTCAAACAGTTAATTTTGTAGTGACGTAAATCTCACTTGCATTCTAATTACAATCTAATTTTTATTTTTCTTAATTGAATTTATTTTAATATTATTTGCGGTCAACTTTGTGGTCAACTTTTTCACTTTTACTTTCACATTACCATCCAAACACCGGAAAAGACATAACATTTTTCAAACTACACTTTCTAGTAATATCCAAATACCAGAAAACTTACTAACCAATTTCAAAGTTTTAAAGAGAACTATGATTACTTCCTCGCTTTCTCACTTCCACCCCTAACCAAACAGCCCCAATATTATAGTGAAAATGAGAATCTGCAATTTGTTTGTTTATGATCTTGTTGATTCTTCTGAGCAAATTTTATGATCTTGTTGATGAAAATTAGTTGAATTTCAAGATATTTAGTTATCAATAGAAATCCATTCAATTTGTAGCAATTTGCAGTGCACAGAATTGGAACATAGAGCTTCATTGTTAGTTATCTGACAATCTATCCATTCTCATTGCACACAGGCCATGGCTACTCATCTAGATGAAGTTGTGAGCTGCCCCAATCCAACCAGCAACTACAGCAGCAGCAAGAGATCATCAAGAAGCCGAGGCCGACCCGCACCCCGAGCAGGCCCTGAAGTGCCCTCGGTGCGATTCGACCAACACCAAGTTCTGCTACTACAACAACTACAGCCTCTCGCAGCCCCGCTACTTCTGCAAGGGCTGCCGCCGCTACTGGACCAAAGGGGGCTCCCTCCGCAACGTCCCAGTGGGCGGCGGCTGCAGGAAGAACAAGAGATCCTCTTCATCCTCATCGCCCAACTCATCATCCTCCTCCTCATCATCAGCATCCAAGAAATCACAACCAGACCTCATCATACCCCCACCACTAGTCCCTGCCCTCCCCCTGCCTCCGCTCTCATTTGACCCCAATGACCTCACCCTAGCATTTGCCAATGACTCCACCTTCATGCTAGGAAACCCTAACCCTAGCCCGAACCCGGCAGGGTTCCTCGACATCCTGAGGAACCCTACTGGGTCGTTTCAAATTTGTACTATGGGCTTGGTGGCAATGCTGGCGAGGAAGTGGAAGGCGCAGGGGTCAGTGGGGATGGCCAGGGCCATGGCCACCACCTCATGATGTTCCCCAACTTCGATGGGGGGCTCATGAATGACAGTAACAGTGCTGAAGCAACAGAAGACACAGTATTTGGAGCTACAAATGGTGGTTGCAAGGGGTTGATGGATGACGGGGGTGAGAATGGCAAGGGGTGATGGGGAATGGGGTGGCAAGTTGGCGGAGGGGATCGTGGCAGCAGCCTGGGCCCGGACTGGAATGGTGTGGGCTCTGCATCATCTTGGCATGGGCTCATCAATAGCTCCCTCATGTAGTGGAGGAGGAGGAGGATAATATTGCTTCTCTTTGTTTTTTCTTTTTTTTTTGGTTACATGTTGGTGTCTTTATAAGGGGTGTAAATTTCTCTATTTGGGAGACCTTTTAAGTTTTAAGTTTTAGTTATGTTTTTCCTGAAATAATTAATGTTTTCTTTTATTGGGTTATTGTCATTTTTTTTTCTGTGAGGGGGTGACTATTTGACACCCATATGCTATATTAAAGATTAAGATTTTATTTACTATTTTTGAAGTGGGGTGGCTGTCCTTTGGTGATGATTCATGAGCAAGAAAGATAAAAAGAGAGCGATTGTTTCTTGGTTTCCCTCTCTTCCATGAGGTTGCCTCAGAGCTTCATCAATGGGAGGATGTATTTACTGTGAAATTTTGAAAACTGCAGTCTAAGATGTTGTGGATGCTACAATTGAGTTTATCATGAGAGCTGAATTAAATATCACTGGTTCCATCAGCTCGTGTGGTGTGTGTGAGGGAGGGAGGGGGGAGGGGGGAGGGGGGGGGGGGGGGGGGGGTGGTGGGGGCGGTTTCTCATAGGCCTGTTTGGTTAAAGGTGGAAGTGAAGAAGTGAGGAAGTGACAATAGTTCGCCTTGAAACTTGAGAATTAGTTAGTAAATTTTTTGGTGTTTGGATATTATTAGGAAGTGTGGTTTGAAAAATGTTATGTCTTTTTCGATGTTTGGATGGTAATATAGAAGTGAAAGTGGAAAAGTTGACCAAAAAGTTAACCGCAAATAAATTAAAATAAAAATAATTAAGAAAAATAAAATATGAACTGTAATTAGAATGCAAGTGAGATTTACATGATCAAAAAATTAACTGTTTTGTGTTGCAACTTATTACAAATGAGATTTACATGACCATAAAATTAACTGTAACACTCTGAAAGTGAGGAAATAGTTGTGTAAAAGAGAAAGAGAGAAGGAAAATGGATTTCTTATTTGAAAAAGAGTTTTCTTATTTTCCTTTTTCAGTGTGTATGGATAGATCAGGAAGTGAGCAATTATACTTCCCCATTTCCGCTCATAATTGAAAAGCAAAAAAGAGAGAGTCTTGGTCTCATTGAGACGGAGTTAGCTGCATTCATTTAAAAAAAACAAAGAGAGAGAAGAATTAGTGACTCATGTTATTTTCTTGTGAATGGAGGGTCCTAAATGAACTATGGGTAAGTTTTATCTTTTCTCTTTTTATTTTAATGGTAATAGTTTTTTTCCCACCGATCATTTTTTGAATTAAAAGCTAAACAGATTTTTTTTTTTCTGATGATGACATCTTACTCATAGAGATAAATGAGATGACTCCACAATGTTAGAAAATAATTGAGCCTAAATCAGAATGGGAAAAAATTTAAAATTTTACCACCATTCATCATTGTTCAAAAAATAAGTAGTTCAGAATTTATTTATTTTAGTCAAATGTTCACAATTGTTTTTTAAGATAACATAAACAAAATTTAACTTATAAAAATTTAACAATTGAAATTTTTAACACATAATCAAATTAATCAAGTTCAAAAATTTAGAAAATAAAAATAGAATCCATGTCATCGGTGATGCTAAAAAATAGAGACTTTTGTGAGTATATTTTAAGTAGAGGAGATTATTTTGTTTGGAGACACTAAAAAATAGAGCAACTCATTGAAAATGTTCTAAAGAGTAACTTTTTCATTTAGGGGCTATTTGTTTTGGGGCTAAAGTAGGGAAGTGGGATAGTGAGAAAACTCGTTTCCCACTTCCGAGTTTGTTTGGCACTGAAAATGAGAAATAGAAAAACTTCTTTCTTTTTTCTTTTTTCTCTTTTATACCTCTCTTTTACATAATCATTTTCTCACTTTAAAAATGTTACAATTAATTTTGTGGTCATGTAAATCTCATTTGTAATAACTTATACCTCAAAAGTTTTGTGGCCATATAAATCACATTGCCATCTAATTATAGTCCCAAAAAAAACTTCATAATTAATATTTATTTTATTATTATTTTGTAGTAAACTTTTTTTAATTTCACTTTCACATTACTAATCAAACATCGAAAAGCAAAATATAATTTTTCACTCTCACTTTCACATTACAACCAAACACCAGAAAGAAAAATGCACAAATCTCAATTTCTTATCTTTTTCCTCACATTTTCCTCTCCATTTTTCACTTCCACTTTTTCCTCTCACTTCCCACGAACCAAACAGTCCTAGGGTTTTTGTTTTCACCATTTTCGGGGAATTTAGCATCCTTTTGGGGCTAATCAAATGCTTTATGAAACATTGAGATTTATATTTCCATGTTTGGTTCCTGGAGACGTGGGTTAAACAACTTCATAAAAAAATGACTTGGGGATACCAAGCACCTTAGATTTATATAAGAGAAGGATTACACGCAGTACTGCATATCACCTTGTACCAAAATTGTTTCAACGGATGAACCCGCGACTTTCTGGTCACAAGTATATGTGTGTATGAGTGCAGAGTCTCACAAATGAGAGAAGTATTCTGTCTTGCTTCCCTATGTCCACGTTCAGATGACTTGCAGTTGGGGGTGCGTTTTTTTTTTTCCTTTCCCCCAACTTGTTTTAAAATAGTATTTTAAGAACTCTTAAGTGACTGGATCTACACGGATGTTGTAGGAAGTGCGAGTGATCATCTAATGTTGCATTGGCAGCAGATGGTATCATGAATGGACTCGAGACCCTGGTGTCATGCATGTGGCTCTCAGAAATGGTTAGTTCCAATTGCGGCGGTGTCATTGATAAACTGTAGCCGATGGAGTAGATGGCAAGCGTACAAGGGATCAACGAACAAACAAGTGCTTGTGCAAATACTTTTGTTGGATGTTTGTTATCTCTCTATTGAATTTGTAGCTTTTTTTTTTTTTTTGTACTTTTTTCTTACTAAAGTTAGAATGTAGATTTCATTACTTATTGTTTAATGAAATAGGCCGGGTACCCACTTTTGATTAAAAAAACAACAATATCAATGATAATTACAGACATTCTCTCAAAAAGAAAATAATAGTTATAAACTACCTTGCCGTCACAACAATAACAATAAGCCAGGAAAACACATCGATAGGTAAGTTGAAGTGGTTTCCGTTGCACAATTATAATAAATTTTAAAATCTTTGATTCACATGTTCCAAGAATTATTTCATTACAATAAAACTTAAATGAACACTAGTTTTTTTTGGTATTGAAATTTTTAGGCTTTAAGCACTTAGATTATTAATACACATATTATCTTCCTGCATGATGTATCATAATTTGGAATGTGAGTAGTTATAGGAAAATAAAAAAGAAAACATGCTTTTAATGAATCAATCAATCCACATATGAGGTGAAACTGAGAGAGAGGAGTGGACCCGAGTGTGAGTGGAGCCCAGATGTGGGGGGCACAAGATAAGTGGGGCCGGGGGTCAAGTGACCCCCCTGGCTCCGCCACTGTGCACTAAATTAGTTGTAGCACCCCGTTCCCAAGATACGTACCCAGATACGTGTCCTGATTTTTGACCGTATTGCTTCAATTTTCTTTCAATATTTATTTTGAGTTGTGATTGCTTATGTTATTGGGTATGAGATCTAGATTCTCAGTCTTAGAGTCGGCCCTGACCTGGACCGGGAACCCGATATCGATATACTTTTCGATTTGACCTTTCTGGTAGTCCGATTTGACTGATTTCAGTTTCAAACACTGCTTTCTAATATTTTAGATTTTTTATGATTTTTTGAAAATTTTCAAAATTATTTTGCAAAATCTTCAAAAACCCGGTGTCGATCGGCATCGTTGACCGATTCCCAGATTTTTAGTTTTCAAAAAAAAAATTGAATTTTCAGAAATGACTTTCACGTTACTTCTTAAAATTTTATTTTCTATCTAAATACATTTTTTGAGATTTTTCTAAATTTATCAAAATTTGATCTATTCTGGTGTCGACCGGTGGCGCTGGAAGATTTTAGAATTTTTAATTTGAAAATTATATTGAATTTATCAAATCTGATTTCATTAGGCATCTTAAAATAATATTTTCTATTTTTGAGAATTTTTCGGAGCGATTCTGAAACAGTCAAATTTTACTCTATTTAAATAATAATATTATTTACTGTTCTTTTTTTTTTTCTACTTTTCCTTCTCCACTCCTCTACTTTATGCTCACAGAATATTCTATTAATTTAATTATTTAATAATATATTTATTTATTATTTTTTACTATTTCTTTTCTTTTCCTTTATTTTTTTCCTTTTCCTTTCTTTTTCTTTCTTTTTCTTCTTCTCTTTTCTTCTCCCTTACTTCCCCATGCCTTGCACCCCCCATGTCCTGCCAACACTAGCAACAGCAGCATGATGGGCTTCAACAAAAGTCCATCCCTCCCCTATCTTCTTCCATTCTCCCCTCTCCTTCTTCTCCTTTTAATTTCTTTCCCCCTCTTCCCTTTCTCCTTCCCCATCATTTCCTTTTTCACTTCCATCCAACACTTCATCCATCTCCTCTCATGGCCGCCACCACCACCCGCACCACCAACGCCGCTGCCGCTACCTAGCCGCCGGCGCCACCTCCCCACCCCCTCTCATATCCTCCACCCCCTTACCTTCAACCACCTACCCACCTCCTTCAATTTCAACAAAACCCAACACTTCACCATTCTCTTCTTCCTCAAAATTTACCATCAATACTCCAACTCCTCCACTTCCACCACCACACTATCATCTCCTCCTCCTCCTCCAACTCCCCACCACCACCAACAACCACCAACCACCATCTACCACCACCACCACCAACTACATCAACAAAACCAAACACCAAAACTCCACCTTCCTTCCCTCCTTCCCCGGGATAGGCGCGCCGTCCCCCACCTCCGATGGCGCCGCCGCTGCCCCAGGGCCGCCGGTGGGTGGCCGGCCGCCGGCCACACCCCTCCCCTCTCCCTCCTTCTTTCTGTTCTTCTTTCTTTCTTTCTTTCTTAACTTTCTTTTATTTCTTCCTTTTTCCCCCTTCCACTTTTACCCCCTCTTTAATTCCTTAATTACCTCTCCATATTTCAAAACATACCCCTCTCCTTTATTTCTTTATTTCTTTCTTTCTTTTCCACTTTTCCTTTTTTCTTTTTTTAATATTTCCAACAAATACTCTCTTTCTCTCTCTCCCCTAACTAATCCTCTCTCCCTCCTCCCTTATTCTCTCTAATAATATATATATATATATATATATATATATATATATATATATATATATATAATTATATTATATTATATTATATATGGTATGGATTGGTAGCTTGTCGCACGTGTTTGCAGACTTCTCGAATTTTCTCGGTATTGCGTTCCGGTTTTAGGCGAGTACTTTCTTTTGTTGCTTCATGCCTTGTTAATGTTACTCTGTCATTTACTACCTGATACATCGTTATGTGAGTGCTTGGTTATTATTAATTATGCTTAGTAACTGCTACTCTAGTGTTTATAGCCTGATATGTTAATATGTGGATATCTTATTACTACTGTAACATGCCTAACAATTGCTACTGTAGCTTTTAGTACATGATACATCGTTATATGAGTTAATATATGATGTTGACACTAATATGTGTATACTTGACACCTGATACTTGGCACTTAATATTTGACACTGATATTTGACATGTTATACTTGACACTTGATATCTGACACCAGCCCTTGACATGTTATACCTGACACATCTGACACCGACACGTGACATGTTATACTTGACACTTGATATCTGACACCGGTACTTGACATGTGTATACTTGACACCCGATACTTGACACTTGATATCTGACACCAGTACTTGACATGTGTATACTTGACACCCGATACTTGACACTTGATAACTGACACCGGTACCTGACATGTGTATACTTGACACCTGATACTTAACACATGATATCTGACACCGGTACTTGACATGTTATTACTTAACACCTGATACTTGACACTTGATATCTCACACCGGTACCTGACATGTTATCACTGGACACCTGATACTTGACACATGATATCTGACATCGGTACTTGACATGTTATTACTTGACACCTGATACTTGACACTTGATATTTGACACCGTACCTGACATGTTATCACTGAACACCTGATATTTGACACATGATATATGACACCGGTACTTGACATGTTATTACTTGACACCTGATACTTGACACTTGATATCTCACACCGGTACCTGACATGTTATCACTGGACACCTGATACTTGACACATGATATCTGATACCAGTACTTGACATGTTATTACTTGACACCTGATACTTGATACTTGATTGTAGACTGTCTAAAAATAACTGAAGATAAGTCATTAGAAACAGAGTCTATACTCCAGACGTGAGGCTAATTATAGCCACTCGTATAATGCCAAGGCGCAGAGCATGAAGCCCGCGCCTCAACATCAGTACAGTACCAAGATGCGAGGTTTGAAACCCGCGTCCCAGCTGCTCTGTAATAACCAAGACGCGACTCGAAGCCCGCGCCCTTACATCAGTACAGTATCAATACGCGAGAGCATGAAGCCCGTGACTAGACATCACTGCAGTCTCAAGATGCGGAGCCTGAAGTCCGCGTCTGGTAGAGTTCGAAACTCGCGTCCAGCAAGGTTCGAAGTCAACGACAAAATGCGAGGCTCAAAGCTCGCGTCTCGGTTATAACTACCATCATTACTGAGTCAATTAATGTCCACGTAATGAGAGAGTTAGACCCCATTATAGAGTATTTTTAGGGGACCATTTTACCACCCGAACCCCTATAAATAGCTCAGTTCGCTATTGAAGAGGGGTCAAAATTTTTGGTCAAAAGAACTTTGGTTGTAAGCCTTAGAAAGACCAGAATCTCCAACTGAGAGATACAAAGGAGAAAAAACTCTTCTAACAACTTGCTGAGTTCAAGTTTGTTCTTGCCTAAAGTCTCTTTGAGATTTTTTGTTGGACAGAAGCTGTGTTACTTCGTCCACCATCCAAAAAGAAGATTCCCAAGAGGTCGTGACGTTCACCCGGTCAACGGAAAACAAGATTCACTTTCCATCGCTACATTAAGAACCCGACATTAAATAAAGGGGAGATTTGAGCTTGAATATCTCCCCTCTCTTATAATCGGATAATTGATTCGTTGTAACTTTCTTTACGATCAAACAAAGAATTTTACAGTCCAAACAAAAGATGGCGACTCTGCGGGGACTACTTTCTCTACTGATGAGCAAGTCGTGGCGCAAGGTGACGTCACCTACATGAAAAAAACGATCGAATCGCTTGTCGTTGAGTTCAACCAGGCAAAGTACGAAGAGTTCCTCTCTTCTGGCTCCAAGAGCCCTAGGGCGTGACAGTATCGCAAGGTCTCTTCAGGGACCCATTCTCAGATCCCTTCAGAGATTCCTTCTGACGTGACTGGCGCAAAAAGTGCCGTAGCTAACCGCGTCACATAGGGTTCACGTCAACGTCTCTCATGAGACCCGCGAGGTTCAACCCGCTCATACCCGTTCCTTCCTCAGCTCCAGGTTACCGGGGGCTCCCAACAACCCGTACGACATAATCGGAATGCTGAATGTCGACAGAAGTGACGCACGCGTCAACTACAGGCGCAAGAAGCTGGAACAACTATCTGTCCAGCAAATACAGAACACGAGGCTCAAGCCCGCGTCTCTTCTGAGTTACATCAGACGCACGAAGTCCGCGTGTGAAGACCAAAACGTGAAGTCCAACAGGCTTGCCTTTCTGAGACTTCACTTCCCAAACGCGACGTTTAGCAGCACGAGGTTCATGCCTCTCCTCAGAGACACGAGACCCACGTCTCTACAACCAAATGCAGGACTCAGAGGGTCCGCATTTCTCAAGTGTCACTAGCCAGATGCGACAATCAGTAATGCGAGGTCCGCGTCTCTTCTCAGCAGAGGCGCGAGACTCGCGTTTCAAAGCCAAAACGCGAGAGTTGCGCCTGTTCTGCACAACGTGAGCTCCACGTTTCTGAATCCTGTGTTTCAGTTTTGCGACGCAAGGATAGCTCTAAGAAGCTGAAAAGCCCTCGAAAACCCGAGGCTAATCTCTTCAGTCCTCCTCTGACAGATTTAAGAGATTACTTGACAAAGAAAAGGAGTGCTAATCAGATCACTCCATCTTTTTACTGTGAACGGCTCATAACGACAATGCTCTCTGAATGCCACTACAGCTCACATGTAAGCAAGCAATAGGTATTCAGATGATTGACCTCAACCTCCCGATCAGCCAAGAGGCGTCGCTCTCACAGAAGAGGAGCCTTCTCTGACATGGAGTACCCTGAAGTCACTGCAAACATGGAAAGCAAAAATAGGGGAAAATAACCTGCAGTCAGCTCCGACGAGTCTGATACAGAACCAGAAGGAGTGTACCGGCATACTCGCACTCGGACTGGTACAGTAGCCCCGATTGACTACAGTGCCCTCGCCCAGGGCATTGATGTAAGGGAATCACACTCTGCCATCACAGAATTTCAGGCCTCGAACTCTTCTATAAAGAAGGAAGTCTTTGCGTACATGACAAACACTCCCGAAGAGACGACCAGACGTTTAGAACAGCAAGCCCAGGTTCAGAGGGAACAATTCGATATGATTCGCGCCCAACAAGAATCTATCGATACCCTCAAGCAAATGCTTGCACAATTGCTTGAAGACAAGAGGAAGTCAACTGACAAAGCTTCTTCTAAGAAGTCTAAAGGCAAACGGAAAGAAGGAGAAAGCTCATCTTCCGTGCATATCGAGGAGAAGGGGCAATCCAATTCTGAGTCGTCTAAATCCTCATCTAAAAAGGAAGGCAATCCAGAGAATGGGGGTATTTATTCTAAAAGAATGAATTAATTGGAGCAGCATCTGAAAGCCCTTACTGATCGAAAAGGCCTTCAAGAAGCAGGAGTGGTCCGGCCATATCCGGCCGAGTGGGACCGTATTCCATACCCTCCCAAGTTCAAAGCTCCGACCCTACAGGCTTTCGACGGCAAAGGGTCACCGAACCAATACATCTACTACTTCAAGTCTCAAACGGGGAATGTAGTAGATAATGATGCCATCTTGGCACGTTTGTTCATCGGCACTCTAAAAGGGCTTGCCTTTGAATGGTTCATGAAACTCCCAGAAGGCTCCATAAAAAACTGGGGTGATTTGGAGAAGCTCTTCCTGACACGCTTCTTTAAAGATGACTCAGAGATTACAATGCCCACTCTCCTGGCAACGAAGTAGCCAAAGAGAGAGTCCGTCAAAACATTTGTGAAAAGATTTCGGAATATGGCACTCTGATGTCCTAGCGGTATGACCCAGGCCACCCTGGTGGAAACATGCTGTCACAATTTGCAAACTTCGCTCCTAGCCCAGATAGGGGTTGCTGAAAGTCGCACCTGGAAGCAATTGGTCCAACAAGGTGAACATGCCGAAGAAATTGTCACCTGGGTTAGGGCTGAAGAAAACAAGCCCAGACTCGAAAAGTCGACAAGGCGCGCGCCAGAAGTATCTTTTCAATCCAAGAGGAAGGATACATTGGTGACAGAGATAAAATCTCCCGTCAAACCTCAGCTGGCCAGGGGAGGTGGTTCTTCATGTTAGCATGCGCCAACAAGCAGTACTTTTTCAAGGACGAACACGTCGATTCGTTGTTCAAGTTGCTTAACAAGAGCAACAGATTGAAGCTTCTTGAAGCTAGACGTCCTGAGAAAGTCGGCAAGTCCGACATTCCCAACTACTGCCTGTATCATAGGATGCTAGAGCACCCCACTGAGAGCTGTTATATCTTCGAAGATATTCTTCAAGCTCTGATTGATGCAGAAGTGCTAATGCTCCGTCCAGAACAAAAGAAAGTAACGGCTAACATGACATCATTTCTTCAGCTCAGAAACCAGCCTCCAGCACTAGCCGGAGTAGTTCCCATCCCGAAAGGGGAACTAAAGATGATCAATATAGGCCCGCATCACCGGCAGGAGAAAGGTCTTGTACTATCCCCACACCTCAGGGAGAAATTATGTGGGTCCATCCCGACCTTGTGGATGGCCAACAGTGAACTACTGTTACCAACAAAAGGTCCAAAGGTAAAGCAAAAATTTCATCCTGCAATGTGGTATGCGCTTCTTCCCAAGAAGAAGAAACTGATGTTCCCTCACTAACCAATTCGGAAGAGGAAACAATTATCCTTACCGCAGAACTCAATAAACCGCTGGTGGCTGAAACTCGTTCGGTCAGTCATATTTAAAGAAGTATGATGAAATGGTGGCAAGCCCTCCTAAACCTACCGCAGAGCCAACCAAGCCCTCCGCGAAGCCACCTGTGGAGAAGCAGAAAGAGCTTCAGTTTTCTAAGGCTCTCCCAAAGAACAATGCGGAAGGATCTCCAACACCTTACTGCTTTGACATCCTGACTTAACTGGCCAATATCCCAGCCAGAATCACCCTTTACTCGACCCTGAGACTATCAAAGTCAACAAGAGAAGCTCTGAGGGAAGCCCTAGCTGATGCTGAGGTCTTCATGGCCCAGATCCCGGCTAGACCACAGGAGGAAGATAACTGTCTCCATGCCTCTCAAAATGCCCCCTGCATCACCTTCACGTCAAATGACATGCAGGTCAAGGGGAAACATGATCGACCCCTGTATTTCACAGGGTACATTGGATCGTCTGAAATGAGCCGCATTCAGGTAGACCTACCTCGCCGGGTCATGCAACACTTAGGGACCCCCACCCACCGATTGAGCGCCACCCAAACTACCATCTATGGTTTCAACGCCAACGGTACGTGCCCAATGGGGAAGATCAAGCTCAAATGCTAGATTGGGGATCTAAGATCTGAAGTGAAGTGCTATGTAATCGATGCCGACATTTCGTACGCTGCTCGGACGATCGTGAATTCATCGTAATTCCATCGTCCCCTCCATTCTCCATCAAGTCATGAAGTACATCGACGGAAGTGGGAAGTCCGAACGTTGATTGCCGAAAGGCATCTGTTCAAGGGGTAGAGAACTATTTCACGGACTCCCTCCTTTACCAGGATTCTCTGGAGATGAACGAAAATCCACAGCCAGAGGAACCAGACTCTGGTAATGAAGCTGACACTGAGCCATAGGCGAAAGTAGAGTGCATGTGGGAATTAAATCCACTTGTAATGAGTATTAATAAGCTCGATGTTAATAACACCGCCGATGATGTAGGCGAGTGGTATATTAATGAAGAGTTGAATTTGGCTTATTTTTCTGTGTTTGCTTCTGATTCAGTACTGTCAGACACTAGTACCGAGGTGGATAATGACTCCTGGTCGGCAATAGATGCTCTGACATCTTTGCATGTACCAGTGAAGTCATTCCTCAAATGTACCAAGATGTCGATGATGTGCAAGAATCAATATTTATGGTCCCAGCAAGACGCAAAGGCCAAAAACCAATTCTTTTCGGAAGAATTAAATCCGAATAGATGTCTCACAAAGACTCAGAAAGCGAGAACGAATCCCCTTAGTTCTCTCATTATGAGCCAAATGTACTCAGAATGATGGAAAATATAGGGTATGATCTAACAAATGGTCTTGGCTTGAACTTCAGCAAAGGGAGAAGAACACTACTTCGATCTTTCATTTCGAAAGGGAAGACCCTGATTATTATCATCGAACTCGCAGGGGTTGGGCTATGTGTCAACTCTGATCTCATCGACCTCTGAGTCGGAAGAGTCATTCTACCATAATCACTCGTCAGGCACATCATCGTGGAGTCAGATGTTAGTGTCGACAACATCTTCAGAGAACTTTCAGTAAACATGACTTCAACAAGCCACTTGGAAGATGGAGATGAAGAAATAATCCAGTCGGATATAGATCCTTGGATAAAACACCTAAACATTCTCTGGGATATTCGCTTCGAGCAACGCGAACTACTCACGGAAGATAAGGTCACCCAGATTAATCTGGGAGATGAGGCTAATCCTAAGTCCATCTTTATAAGCGAAATCTTATCACCCTCCGAGAAAGAAGATCTTGTTGGCCCAAAGGCCTATCACCCTAGTTTTGATGATGATCAACTTATGAAGTTATGTTTACTAATGATCTTGTGTTTAATTAGTGACAGATTCATTATCAAGATCTTAGTAGGTGCATAGCTCAACAAAGGATAAAATGTCAAGATTTGGAGCTAGCACGGTATGATCCAATGAGCTTTTGGATCAAGCTTGGACCAAGTCAAGAAGATGAGAAGCCTTCAAGTGAAGACTTCAAGAAGATGAAGACTTGTGTCTAGGTATAAGATTTTGTTTTTGTTTTAGTTAAAAATATAAAGGATAGAATAGTGGTGGATTGCTCAAGTACATATACACACACACTCTTGATAGAATTGTTTTCATAAAAGATTTTTTAGTTTAGAAAAGATTTTTCATTTGGAAAAAAACAAGTTTGGTTTTCGGTGTTTCTCATATACTTATCTTTCAACCAAAACCAAGTTTATGCTTATTGTCAAAAATATAGATATTTCATCTTGATTGTATAGTGGATCATATCCATACACACTATGCTTTAAAAGTATATCTTATTTTTGTATTTGATGAAGATTTGGAAAAACATGTTTTGGAAAATATTGTTTTGGAAAAACAGTTTTTATCATGAGCCAAATATTTCCAAGTTATAAAAATAGTCCAATCTTTTATAACATGCCTTGATTTTGTGCAAGCATGTTTGTATATCAAAGTATATTGGTTAAACTATTTTTGTAGATTTTTAAGTATTTTATGGGATTTTATTTGAGCCAAAAAGACTAACTTTTTAATCTCAGAAAACTGTTTCAGGCTTCAGATAAGTCGACTTGCTTCCTTTATAGTCGACTAACCCTGAAGTCGGTCGACGGTTGGTCGACTGACGTGCACAGACGTGCACGCCTTTGTGTACTGGAGGACGGCCGACCGTACGGGTCGACCGCTCCAGAGAGCTCTGCTCTCTGGAAATTTCGGCCGACCGTACGGGTCGACCGACAGAGAGTTCGACTCTCTGCTCCAGTAGCTCGGTCGACCCGGGCGGTCGACCGTGGCTCCAACGGTCGGATTTCTGACCGTTGGCGGTCGACCGCACGGGTCGACCGGCAGGCTTGACAGACCCCAACGGCTATATTTTTCTGGCCTATAAATTTGGGGGTTTGGTCATTGTTTTAAGCCAAGATTTTGGAGACCTTTAGAGTCAGTTTTTCCTATTCTTTCAGAAGAGTTTTTCTCCACAAAATAGAGAGCTAATTCTTCCAATCTAAAGGGAGTTTTATTTAGAGTGTGTTAAAAGAGATTTCTTGAGTTTTTCACCAAAGTTCCAATCCTTACTTATCTCACACAAACACTTGAGCAACCATTGTCTATTCATCTTATAGGAGTGTTGTAGTGAGAGCTTTCATTGGTGATCAAAGTGTTGGATCACCAAGATTTCATTCTTGTACTTTGAGGAGACGGGCAAGTGTGCTCGTGGTGGTTTGGAGTTCGGTTGTGAACTCTTTGGTTTGAGGTGCGGCCTCGGCAAGCTTGTGGGGCTTGCGTGTGTACGAGACTAGGGAGTCCGAGGGCTTGTAGGTGTTGCGGCACCGAGGAGAGATCCATTGGGATCGTGCATAGTGGAAATCCTTCGTGTGTCGAAGGCGGGGATATAGAGCAAGTGTGCTCGAACCTCGAAACAAACCCTTTGTGTTTACGATTGCCTTCTCTCTCTCTCTCTCTCTCTCTCTCTCTCTCTCTCTCTCTCCCCCCTTACTTATATCTTGCATTCAATTATAGTGTAAATCTTTATATGCTTGATACTTGTGTGCTCATATTGATATACTTGCTTGGGTTTGTTTGCTAACACTTGTATTCAACCAAGAGAGCCAACGCGGCACCTCAACCCATTCAAGGGGAATCTAGAGGAGTTTGTCCAGAGCCCTTCACGGGGAATTCGGCAACACTCTTGTGTTATACGTGGTGTTTAGTGTAATAAGTTTTATTAGGTCATAATAATTTTTACTTCCGCATTATTTGGCATTAAGTGACCATTAGATTAGCCATCACCTATTCACCCCCCTCTAGGTGAACTTACAATTGGTATTAGAGCTCGGTACTCTGATTTGGGTCTAACAACCTAGAGTTAAAGATCCTCATTTTTAGGCTAATCACTATATTTGTACACACACCATGGACTTCATGTCACCACCCACCTTTGACATTCTTAACATCCAAATTTGGAAGGTTAAGATGTCCTTGTACCTCAAGGCCCTAGGCATTCATGCTTATCTTGCTACAATTAAAGATTCATATGTTAATGATAGCAAGTATATTGAGGCTAACTCAAAAGCCCTTCATGCTCTTAAATGTACCCTAAATGATGAATATCTTTCTAGGGTTTCTAATGTTGATTCGGCTTTTGTAGTTTGGAACATCATCACCTCCCTTGGCGAAAAGGATCTATATTATGCCGGGAGCGATTCGGACGTTAGAAGCGACATCTCCAACGTGTGCTACATGGTCCAAGGGAATAACCCCCTTGAGGTAAACACTGAATCCGATGATGAAGACATGTCATATGATGAACTCACTACATTTTGCCAACAATTGCTTGAGAAATATGACATGATTAAAAAGGAAAATAAAAATTTGAAAAAGAACATTGCTTGCATGCATATAGAACAAGATTCATTTAAATCTAACATTGCATGTTTAGAGAAAGATAATAATAATTTGAAAAAGAAATTTGATTGCATGCTTAATGAAAATGATGCATTTAAGAATAAGGTTGCATGCTTAGAAAAAGAAAATAAAGATTTGAAAAATGAGAATGTTTCCTTGCTTGCAAAATTGAATGATTTATGTGAAGGAACACTACTTTGAAAAATAAAGTTGATTTGGTGGAAAAACAAAGAGAAGTTGTTTTTCAAGAAAATAAATCTTCGAAAAGAAAAATTTGTGAAAAAGAAAAGAAGATGTTTGTAATAAGAAAAAGAAAAATGATTCTTTATCTCATCATGCTTTTCATGCCACCACTAATGAGATTAAAGATTTGAAAAATAAAATGGATGATTTGAGTTCAACTTTGAACTCTTGTGCTTTTAATCATTCTAGGTTGGAGTCAATGTTTTCAAAGAAACAAACTCCACACATTCATGTACATCATAACCATGCATTTGCTTATGTTGCATAACATGATCACACTTCTACACATAAGCATACTAAGGTGTACACATGTACACATTGTGGCCGCAAAGGCCATTTAGCAAAATTTTGTTATGATAGGTTAAATCATTGTAATTTTGCTAATAAAAGATTTTGGGTTCCTTACAAGACTAACCCCAAAGGACCCAAGAAAATATGGGTACCAAAACCCCCACCATTTGCTTTTGATGTAGGTGAGGGCTCTCACAAGACGTGAGAGGATTGGTGCCTTGGTAGTGGATGCACTTGGACATGATGGACATACTTTTGGGATGCATCACTATCAAGGAGCTTGGTGGGACAACCACCATATTTGGAGCTTTGGAGTTGGTAACAATCTCTAAACTCCTATTTCATTTATGTTCATGCTTGTTCATTCATAATATTCATAGCATGTTCATGTTTTATGATTTATTGTGCTTCATGTGGTATGAACTAGTTTAAATGTAGATTTTATCAAAACTTGCATGTATACATGTACAAATAGTGAATTACAATTGATTCATATATAATTGAACTTCATGCTCATTTGTATCCACTATATGCATATGTATAGACTAGTTTTGATGATTCTCTTTTATACATGTTTTACCTTATTTTTATGCTTTACTTCATGCATATGTATTTTTAATTTAAATCTAATAAATATACATGTATACCCGTGAGTCTCTTGCCTTCATGCAAACATCATTAATAGACTCTTTTATTTGGGATATGTATGCATATTGTTAGAATTGGATAAATCATACATATACCTAGAAGTTTGTTGATTTTATGAAAAATGATTTTGAGTTGAATTGTTAAAAAAAAAATGTGACTTATGATCTTTTTGAGCTTCATTGACCATTTTCATTAAAATGCCATTTACATGATCGTTTAACACTCACACTTTTGTTAAAATCATTTTGAGCCTTATAAACCATGAGTGCTTAAATTTTTGTGTATCTAGTTATGTTTTATGAAAAACATATGTTTTGAGGTCATTTGAAGGATCTTTAACTAGTTATTCAAAATCAATTTAAACTAGTTATCTATTCTTCTATTAATTTATAAGATTTCCACATGATCCTACTTCTCTTCAATTATTTGGATAAAATCTTTTGTGTTCTAAAAGATTTGATGCTTCATTTATTGAATATTAGTTTAAATGTTAGTTTTATCAACACTAGGATTTATACTTGTACATATCGTGGACCACAAATAAATCTATTTATATTTGTGCTTGAATGCTTATTTGAACCCATGAAATGTGCTTGTATTGCTTGGTTTTGATGATACATACATTTTTAAACTTGTATTCCCACTTTTTGGATTTGATTTATGATCATGTGTTTTCATTCCATGTATATGTGTATTTTGCTAAACTTTAAGATATACATGTATACCTCTTGAGTCATTTGCCTTTAATGCAAATCTATTTATATGGACTCAATTGTGTTTAAGAGATATGTATGTATACTTATTGTGTTGTCAAAACATACATATATCTTGAAATATAGATTTTGTTTTTAATAAAAAAATGTGTGATGATTTAAAGGAATATTGAGATTAATTGACATTTTTTGCTTTATTCCTTACTTGAAGGATTTCGTACTAGTTTTAAAACATTTTCATATTAACTAGTGCAAATTCTTCATTTGGTAGAGTATATGATAAGCTTACTCTTCAATTGGTATCATTGGATATTTTCAATTGGTATCAATATGATTTTTATATACTCATATTTTGATTGTATGTATGAATGCTTTCAAATTTAAATTATATCAATTTCTATTGGTATTATCTTTTCATACATGTGATCTATTTGTGTTTTAAGAGAGTGAATCAATTGTTCTTAAAACACAATGTATATGCTAAGCTTAATTCAACTTTCAATTGGTAATTCTTAAAGCTTATGCAATATGTTTTCAATATTGATATCAAAATAAAAAAAAAATTTGTTGATTTGATATCTCAAAATGTGTTTTATTAGGAAAGTTCAAACTTTTAAAGAAAAATTCAAAATATTTGATTTGTATTTCCTATATGCAAGGAGAGCTTAACATCTCTCTTACATATAGATTCATGTTGAGTATATTATAAATTGAGAAGCTTGACAACTCTTCTTTATATGATATACGTGTGTAGGGGGAGCTTCACATCTCCTCTTATGCATTACATAATATGTGTTATGTGAGTTAGGGCTTGTCATCCCTTCTTCATGTAATGCATATGTGTAGGGAAGCTAACTTAGCGTCTTCCTCTTCATGAATGTATATCGCATATAAATTTTTATTGATTGATTTGTATTACCCCTTCTTGATCTCTATGTTTTTAACAAAAAGGGGGAGAAAATTTGTTTGATTTGATTTCACTTTGAACCCTTTGTTGATGATTGATAAAAAGGGGGAGAAAGATTTTGAGTTTATATGCATGGTTGAATAAGATTTATGTTTATGCATATATATTTTTGTATTGCAAATAGGAGAAAAAGATTTTGATTTTTACTTGTTGCATGTTTTATCTCCATACTTGCATACATATTCATGTGCCTCATTGCCATATCTATTATTTATTTGGTATGCATGAGTTAAGGGGGAGCTTCTTTGAAGCTTTACTTTAATCCATGCATATATAACTTCATGAGTTTTGTCATCATCAAAAAGGGGAGATTGTTGGCCCAAAGGCCTATCACCCTAGTTTTGATGATGATCAACTCATGAAGTTATGTTTACTAATGATCTTGTGTTTAATTAGTGACAGATTCATTATCAAGATCTTAATAGGTGCATAGCTCAACAAAAGATAAAATGTTAAGATTTGGAGCTAGCACGGTATGATCCAAGGAGCTTTTGGATCAAGCTTGGACCAAGTCAAGAAGATGAGAAGCCTTCAAGTGAAGACTTCAAGAAGATGAAGACTTGTGTCTAGGTATAAGATTTTGTTTTTGTTTTAGTTAAAAATATAAAGGATAGAATAGTGGTTGATTGCTCAAGTACATATACACACACACTCTTGATAGAACTGTTTTCATAAAAGATTTTTTAGTTTAGAAAAGATTTTTCATTTTGAAAAAATACAAGTTTGGTTTTTGGTGTTTCTCATATACTTATCTTTCAACCAAAATCAAGTTTATGCTTATTGTCAAAAACATAGATATTTCATCTTGATTGTGTAGTGGATCATATCCATACACACTATGCTTTAAAAATATATCTTGTTTTTGTATTTGATGAAGACTTGGAAAAACATGTTTTGGAAAAATATTGTTTTGGAAAAACAGTTTTTATCATGAGCCAAATATTTTTAAGTTACAAAAATAGTCCAATCTTTTATAACATGCCTTGATTTTGTGCAAGCATGTTTGTATATCAAAGTATATTAGTTAAACTATTTTTGTAGATTTTTAAGTATTTTATGGGATTTTATTTGAGCCAAAAAGACTAACTTTTTAATCCCAGAAAACTGTTTCAGGCTTCAGATAAGTCGACTTGCTTCCTTTATAGTCGACTAACCCTGAAGTCGGTCGACCGGTTGGGTCGACCGACGTGCACAGACGTGCACGCCTTTGTGCACTGGAGGACGGCGGACCGTACGGGTCGACCGCTCCAGAGAGCTCTGCTCTCTGGAAATTTCGGCCGACCGTACGGGTCGACCAACAGAGAGTTCGACTCTCTGCTCCAGTAGCTCGGTCGACCCGGGCGGTCGACCGTGGCTCCAACGGTCGGATTTCTGACCGTTGGCGGTCGACCGCACGGGTCGACCGGCAGGCCTGACAGACCCCAACGGCTATATTTTTCTGGCCTATAAATTTGGGGGTTTGGTCATTGTTTTATGCCAAGATTTTGGAGACCTTTAGAGCCAGTTTTTCCTATTCTTTCAGAAGAGTTTTTCTTCACAAAATAGAGAGCTAATACTTCCAATCTAAAGGGAGTTTTATTTAGAGTGTGTTAAAAGAGATTTCTTGAGTTTTTCACCAAAGTTCCAATCCTTGCTTTTCTCACACAAACACTTGAGCAACCATTGTCTATTCATCTTATAGGAGTGTTGTAGTGAGAGCTTTCATTGGTGATGAAAGTGTTGGATCACCAAGATTTCATTCTTGTACTTTGAGGAGACGGGCAAGTGTGCTCGTGGTGGTTTAGAGTTCGGTTGTGAACTCTTTGGTTCGAGGTGCGGCCTCGGCAAGCTTGTGGGGCTTGCGTGTGTACGGGACTAGGGAGTCCGAGGGCTTGTAGGTGTTGCGGCACTGAGGAGAGATCCATTGGGATCGTGCATAGTTGAAATCCTTCGTGTGTCGAAGGCAGGGATGTAGAGCAAGTGTGCTCGAACCTCGAAATAAACCCTTTGTGTTTGCGATTGCCTTTTCTCTCTCTCTCTCTCTCTCTCTCTCTCTCTCTCTCTCTCTCTCCCCCCCTTACTTATATCTTGCATTCAATTATAGTGTAAATCTTTATATGCTTGATACTTGTGTGCTCATATTGATATACTTGCTTGGGTTTGTTTGCTAACACTTGTATTCAACCAAGAGAGCCAACGCGGCACCTCAACCCATTCAAGGGGAATCTAGAGGAGTTTGTCCAGAGCCCTTCACGGGGAATTCGGCAACACTCTTGTGTTATACGTAGTGTTTAGTGTAATAAGTTTAATTAGGTCATAATAATTTTTACTTCCGCATTATTTGGCATTAAGTGACCATTAGATTAGCCATCACCTATTCACCCCCCTCTAGGTGAACTTACAGATCTAATATCTCTTGTGCGGAAATATATAGATGTTTTCGCTTGAAATTACGAGGACATGCCTGGGCTTGATCCTCGAGTGGCTATGCATCCCTCAACATTAATTCAGATGGGAAACCAGTCAAACAGCAGCAGCGACGGTTCCGTCTAGAAATAATGAAAGCAATTCAGTCTAAAGTCAAAAAACTCATAGACTCTGGCTTTATCAGGGAGGAACAACACCCCGATTGGGTAGCCAATATCGTCCCCGTTACCATAACATTGAAAAGATCCGAATTTGCATTAATTTTAGCAATCTAAATGAGGCCTGTCCTAAAAACGAATTCCCTCTCCCAATCACGGATGTCATGATCGACAATACGTGTGGGTTTGAACGAATGTCCTCTATGGATGGATTCTCAGGGTACAATCAAATCAAAATGTACCTTGATGATGAAAAGCATACTTCTTTCAGAACACCACTGGGGGTATATTGCTATACTGTCATGCCCTTTAGACTAAAGAACGCGGGGGCAACATTTCAGAGGGCTATGAATGCAATTTTCCACGGGCATATACGTAAAACAGTGGAATACTACGTCGACGATATTGCAGTGAAAAGTCGCACCAAAGGCGATCACATAACGGATCTGAAGATGGTATTTGACATTATGCGGGCGCATCAGCTAAAGTGAACCCCACCAAATCCATCCTAGGGGTAGCCAGCGATAATTTTTAGGATTTGTGGTGACATCCAAAGAATCTACCTCGATCCGGAGAAAGTCCGTGATGTCCAGAAAATGCAGCCTCCAAGGAATCTTAGAGAGCTTAGAGGATTGCAAGGGCGATTAGCGTACATCCAGAGGTTTATCTCAAATCTATCGGGCAAATGCCAACCCTTCACCAAATTAATGAAGAAGGGTGTCTCATTCATTTGGGACGATGCTTACCAACAAGCGTTCGAGAAAATTAAACGTTACCTCACACAACCACCCGTCCTTACAGCTCCAGTTTTAGGAAAATCTTTCCTGATATATGTTCAAGCGATGGATCATTTCCTTAGGAGCTTTGCTAGCCCAGAATAATGAGCAGGGACACGGGCAGGCAGTCTGCTATTTGAGTAGAACTATGATCGGAGCCGAGCATTGGTACAACCTGATCGAAAAGGAATGTTTGGCTTTGGTGTTCGCCATCCAGAAAATGCGACATTACTTGATGGGCCAAACCATACATGTCGTATCAAAAGTCAACCTTTTAAGGTTGCTTATGACAAAGCCATCATCGCTAAATGGTCGACTGGCAAAATGGGCCATACTGCTCTCCCAATATGAAATGCACTTTCTACCACAAAAAATCGTGAAGGGACAAGCGGTGGCAGATTTTCTGGCTGAACATCCAGATCCGAGAGGGACCGAACTTTATGCGGATCTCAAAATTGCTCCTATCGCTAACCAATTCTTGTCAAGTTCAAAATTACACCTCTGACATTCCAAATTCCACTTGTCAATTCTCATCAATAGAATGACAAGTCCTCAAAATTGTTCCTATCGCAAACCAATTCTTGTCAAGTTCAAAATTACACCTCTGACATTCCAAATTTCACTTATCAATTCTCATTAATAGAATGACAAGTCCTCAAAATTGCTCCTATCGCAAATCAATTTCAGTCAAGTTAATATTAAACCTCTGACAAATTACTGTTAAGTTTAACACCACACCTCTAACAGTGATTAAGTTGCTGTCAAGTTCAATAATAAACCTTTGACAGGCACTTTTCCTCAGGCTTTCATATCGAAGCTGAGTCGAGCGATGCTAAGTTTAACATCACACCTCTAGCGTCCAGTTCATTGTTAAGTTCAACAATACATCTATGACAATGACTTTCCCTCGAACTTCCCTATCGAAGTTGAGATGACTAATGCCAAGTTCAAAATTACACCTCTAGCATTATCTTCACTGTCAAGTTTAACATTACACCATGACAGTGATGTTTTCAGTCTTCCCAGTGAAGCTGAAATTCCCGTTGAGTCAAGTTAATATCACACCTCTGACCCACATTCCTATCAAGTTAACATCACACCTCTGACAGTAATCTTAAATTTCTGAAATAGAATTTTCCCTAACTTTGACTTGTTAAGTTAATTATCACATTTCTAGCGAGTCAGGAGTTCCTACTTCTATCTGTCAGATTTTCAAAAAAAAGAATTCAAGACATATAAGAAGACAAGAAAAAGTGTCACTTTTATTGATATTCAAACATATGAAAGTGATACAAGACTCTCTCTTATACAATAAGATTGAGTGTTACAATAAAGGAGTACAAAGAAGTTCCTCTCTCCCAGCGAAAGGTTACACTCACTCCTCAAGACATTTACACTGCTCCAGATACAAGATGTTTGGAAGAGCACCGAAGAAAGACCCCTTTCTTCTTCTATTGGATCATATCACAGTTGATCAATGTTGAGCCGTCGAGCGCACATCATGATGCATGATGTAAACATTGAAGGAGCATATCGCCGATTAAGGACAATGGTGTTTCTCGAGGTCGAAATACAGAGGAGCATCTGATTCCACCTGACCAACTGGTGTGGGCTGTAATCCTTCGCTTAATGACAGATTTTGCCACCAAAGAACTGGATCTTCCTTAATCAAAATTGGCAAAGGGAGGATTCGAGACCTTACTGGTGGGCAGATTTTTGCCACCAAAAAGCTGGATCTTTTTTGATTAAAATTGGCAAAGTAAGGATCCGAGACCTTACTGGTGACATCCTCTTTCCTGTGGCCTTTAAGGGCACCATACCCACCACCATACGTACTGTGACCATGACGAACCCGGGGCTTTGCTGGTGCGCCATGTCCAATAAGGCCTTGACGGATGTCATTAACCGCGCGAGTCCTCCTCGCCCATGGATAGGAGCTCTGATTTCCCAAGAGCTTGAGCGGGCTAGCTAGTCCAAATAGTCTCCCACGAACCAAGCTTGCCCATGAACAGGAGCTCTGACTCCCCGAGTGCTCGCCAATCGAACAAGCTGGTTGGTTGAAATATTCTCTCATGAGCCCAGCGAAGACGCAGAAGATTGACTGAGGCTGCCAGAACTTGCAAGAGGTAGAAATCAGAAGGTTAAAATTCCGCGAAGACTGGAACAGAAAATTGGAGGTGCAAACGTGAGACTGAAGTCATGAACTCCAAATGCGGAGTCAATCAATGCAAAGAATATGGATCCGAACGCGATATGTTTTTAGACCTGTGTCCGAGATGTAAGACGCAAGGTAACTCAAACGCAGAGTTCGTCAAACCCGCGTTTGAGATACAGGGGTTGCCACATTTAAGTCCAGAGGTCTCAAAAGAGCTAGAGTTCTCTTAAGTCAAAAACCTCAAACGCAAGCTTCATGTATGAAGCTCGCGTTTCAAGATCCAAGCACAGAGTTTATCACATTCGCGTTCAAAGGACTTGTGACTTAGAATTTAAAGTTAGTCAGCTCACGCTTCATCAAGAAGTCTGAAAGACACGTCTATCAAACATGGGCGCATCAATCAGATTTTAAGAGAAGATCAAGAGGTCGAATTTCTTCAATGTTGATAGGAAAACAGAAACTCAGTGGGATTGAGTATTTTATGGCGACAAATAGTTCCTACCTGGGGAATAATTCTCTAGAAGTTGGACTTTGTTCACCAAGACGCGGCCGTAAAAGCATTTAAAGCAGTGCTCTTTAATTTGAAATCACTTGATAGTGATAATCTTCGGAAAAGATTAAAGGAAAGCATGAAAACTTTGAGTTTTTATTGTTCATTAGAACACATTCCTTGAAGGGAAGATAGACAAATCAAGACAAAGACCTTCAGAGCGCATGCTCTCAAAGGGAACAGTCTAAATAATGGACTATTAAGGGGTGAGGCCTATTTATAGGCAAGCCATAAGGCTTATAATTAATGGCATAAAAATCAAAGCCATTGGCCTTAAATACCTGCACGAGTATCAAGTCCAATAAGGAGTTGACACATGAATTGCCACTTCGGAAAACATCAAATGACACAAATCCCCAATTGTCAACGCCGACTTGGCATTAAAAGATCCAACAAGATCTTTAAGACGGATTGCATGCGACGCCTTGGAAGCTGCGTTCTGGAGTTCGTGTCTATTTACAAGAAATAAAGGTCGCGTCCTAAAGTCCGCGTTCTTATGCGGATTTAAAGACCACGTCCTTTCTTAAAGAACCACAGTCGTGTCTCCCTATCAAGAGTCGCGTCATCTCAGTGATCCAGAAGCGCATCTCCTCACTAAACCAGGACCAGGCTCCATAAAAATTCAGAGTTACTTCCAGAAGTTCGCGTTCATTCATAAGACTTGCAGGCTGTGTCCTGAAGTCCACTTTTTTGACACAGACTCAAGGGCCGCGTCCATGAATCCGCGTCCTTTCATAAACCTGAAGGCCACGTCCCCTTTATCAAAGAACGCAAGTTCGTGTGTCAGAATCACACCTCTCTTGAGCCAGATTCGCATCCTTGCCAAACAGCCAAGATAAAAGCCACGTCTCGATTAAGAACTCAGTGCAGCCTGAGTTTATTATTCATGGCCATACCCTATCAAAACGACTAAGGACTGCGTTTCCACAAACAGTCAAGGAGTGCGAATATGAAAGCTGAGTTCATCCAGGCAGCAAAGAGTCCGAAAGGATAAAGATGAGACAAGAATTTGAGAACTTCTATTATTTGACTAAAAAAAATGATAAAAGCAACACAAACACTCATACTTGACAAATGGAGTATTACAAAAAAAAAATGGGACGATACAAAAAGGAGAAGAAGGCTAATAATCCTGCTTCGCCAAAAAATGGATTTGTTCTTAGAGGCAATGCATCTCATGCTAACGTGCCCTTTCAGCTTTCGCCAAAGCTTGGACCCGCAACTCTTCCTCGGATAAAAATCTCTTCGTAGCCAGTTGTGCCTGAAGAGACTCCAACCAGGAGGAATGAGCAGTAAGGTTTTCTTGAACCTGCGTCCTGACAGTTTTCAGCTCTTCCAGCCTTTTTCTAGCAACAACAAGTTTCTGCTCATTGGCTTCAATCAAGGCTTGCGCCCTAGCAATAGTAATCCAAGCAGTGGTGATAACTTGCTCTGCACTTTGGATGACGATTTCAGATTCCTTTGAATCGCCAACCAGTCTTTGATAATCAGTTTAGAAGTGCTAGAAATGGTGAGCTTCTTCAGCTATTTGCTCCTCCATATCCTTTCGGTCGTGTTCCTGAGCGTCGAGTAGCTTACCCAGTGTCAACCAGCCTTAAACATTAAGCTAGCGTTCTCTAGGGTCTTTAGCTCCTTCAGGCGGCTCCCCAGCTATTCGACCAGCATCAGATACGCCCTAACCTGCGAAGGGCTCCCAGTGTGACTGATGTTATCATCTGATTCTCAAGAAGCATCCGGGCAAACTCAAAGGAACTACCCCCGGAAAGGACCAAGTCGATACAGGACTTCATGGAAGCAAAAAATTATCGCACCATTTGACGCGCTAATTCTTTCATGATGTCCATAGCTGGAGACAACCCCGCTGATGCACTCTCGGACCCCCTTTCCATGACAGAACAAGAGACGAGAACCAATTCAACTTGTGCAGGGGTGAGGCCGACAACAGGCTCATCCGACACTGAGGTTGTCATCAATACCTCTAGGACAGTTATCGTTGTCGCAGCTTCCACTGCAACAGAAGCAACAGTAAACTCTACGACACTGGGTTCACCAGCTGAAGTTTGAACTATACTATCTTCTACGCCAATGCTTGTCGCAGGATCCTCTACTTGAGCTACCTCAGTGCTCTCTGCAAACCACAACATTAAATGTCAGTGGTAATAATGAAAAGGAGAGTATCTAACTCATCAGTTTTCTTTTATCAAGTTGAGGATCTGAAGATGGCAAATCCCTGGATAAGCTATTTGGGGATGAGGGCTCTCCGACCTCGGCGGTTGCACCCTCATGAGGCATCCCGGTAGCGGGAGCTTCAAGGCCCTCCTGCTGGGCCAGCTCCTGGATCATCTCCTCAATATAAGAAGAAGTTGTGGCTTCACTACCGGCAGCCAGCTCAGTAGAAGAAAGTCAAAAGAAAATGTTAGAACTCATTCCTAACTTGATGAAGAAACAGTTCAGGAGGACAAAGGAAATACCTTTAGTAGCGGCAGTCCCTGCTATCGGCGAAACCATTACAGGGACGTACCCCTACATCTCTTCCTCTGAGATATACGAGAAATTGCTTGTGTCAGGAAGAGCGGGTTCATCGTCAAAATCGACTTTCTCGCCAGAATAATATCCATGTTCTTCGGACGAGGAAGACGACAACTCAACACAGGAGGTCTCAGCGATCGAGGCTTTACCACTGAGTACCCCAGTAGTAGGGCAGGGTTCGATAACCCGCGAAGTGGGCATCAATACACTAGGACACCCAGATTGTTGCACCTTCACCCTTCTCCCATGAGCTGAAGAAGGTCCAAGCTGAGTCGAGACTCCTAGAATCTCAACATCATCCTTCCTCTCCAAGTCAACTTCGGGCTGCTCGACCTCTTTAGCCATGACAGGTTCACCCGCGAGCTCTCCCTGCTCTAGGGTCACGGGACCCCTACTGCGCAGACCTCAGGAGCGAAGGACGAGGACTTCCTTCTCCTCTTCTTCTTCCTCCCCTTCCTCCTCAACACCAGGAGGAACTACTTCGCGCATCGAAGCTTCAGCCTCAGATTCCCTCCTGGCCTTCTTCAAACTAGGCTCACCCTTGGAACCAGAGTCACGGGAACGTTTGGCCACGGCCTGCCGACTCTTTCTTGCGGTTTCCCCTTAGGTGCTACTATCCTCGGCTCTATCCCTGTCTCCCCTCATGTTTCCCTCTCGGCTTCCTGATACTCAGTCATACCTCGCACACGTTTGTTGGACTCTAAATTGGCTTTATAAGATGCCTTGATGCTCTTAATGCAAGAGGTATTTATTCCAAAGCCTGACATCCTACGAGCAAGGAAGTACCACGTGCAGAAACTGAGGCTGGTATGACAATTAGGTGTCCTGTGAGGTAGGCTGAAAACAGCTCTTGTCCCTCCAGCTACACTGTAGTACCACGCCCGAGCACCTTCAAACAGGTTTCCACTGAAGCGGAGGCCAGTGTTAGGGTTGCCGACATATAATTGATCATAGCCAAACTGCCGAGCAAAACGACTGGGCATGTAAGGCTCGATCGTACATGAGTCACCTTACCGTAAGATCAGATATCTAGGCCGAATATTGATCAGCCACTAGAAGACTCCTGATGGCAGCCTTGTGAAGTCATCTGGTCCCGCAAGGTCAGCAAACTTATCCCCGTAGGACGCACCAAAAATCTCGGGGAAGCAACAGTTAAGCTGGTAATTCAAACTGCTCAGAATAAATTTCCGAACAAAGAACATATAGTAGTAAGACCAGCTCGAATTCTCCAGCTTCTGCATGAAGCCCTCGGAGGGAGACACCGCCGTCATCAGTGAAGGACAGTGCATAACGTACAAGGCCATCAGGTACGTATATGGAAGCTCGATTCTGGGGTTAGGAGTCTTCACTTCCGCCCTTTCCTCTGAATCTACCACTGGCCTGCCCTGAGAGTCTACAATGGCCTCCATTTGGCACAGGCTTTTGATCAGTGCCCATAATCCACTCTGAGTTCTGGCTATCATCGCTGGAAGGAGAGCGATAGACTTCCCGTAGGCAAGCAAGACCGTCGGGTACACCACATCGACAACGATTACTTCATGCGGCAGCGTTAGCACCACACAACGCTTCAGCCATAGCATAAGGAAGCCCGCCAATAGAGCCCGGTCAGAAATAGGAATTCGGGACTGGTGATGAAAACTTTCAAAAACCGTATCAGATTTGAAAGTGTCCTTGTTCGACTCGGTGGTGTAAGAGCTTGTAGAGGCACTAATCCTGTCGGTAATTTTCTTGTCAGTGCAAGGGGCCAGACTAGTCACTGGGCTATCCTTTTCATTTATGTCGTTGAACAGATAGCTCGCCCAGGACATCTGCTTAACACCCTTGTTCCTCCAGGAGGATATTTGCCCGCAGATGTGAAAGTGGCACAATATTTCCCAGTATGTCTCGTGCACCTGAGGGTCCTCTTTCCTCAAGAGGTGAAGCTACTCAGAAGTCGAGACGTATTCTTCATAAGGGGTATCTCCCATAACTAGCCCCGAACTTCATATAGCTCATGAAGAACGAGCCCCATCTCTCCGACTGGAGTAAAAAATGTGCCCGTCAGAGGACTATAATGTTCCAGGATGCCATAAAAATTATGAAAACTTTGCGGGAGGCCATACTGTACGGCCCTAACAGCATGGTATAAGCCCACATGTTGCAGCAGAGCCCCGAGCTTGACAAGAACAAATCCAACTATTCTACCCCACCATAACTTGTCGGTAGAATAGAGCCATCCAAACGGACGAAAGTCTACAGGAAAATCACCCCTAACTTTCAAGAACTGATTGATGAAGGTGGCGGCAAGCTGAGGGGTTTCTCCTTTTGGATACTCAGGCCTGACAAATTCGGGAAATAAACCGAATACATCGTTCCCATGGCCAGCAGGGTATGCGTCTTTGGCACCTAATTTGCCGAGAGACACGCCAGAGACAAACTGGGAAAGATCCCACTCCATCATACGATGAACAGACATATGTTGAAGATAGGACAAGGAATACATCCTCTCCATGTTGGGAAGGAAGAACCTCATGTCCCCTATCTGGCGGAGCCACTTATAATCTCCGTCATAAAAGATCCTATCATCTTCTTCAGTGGCATTGTTGACTGAATTTTCCTGCACACAAAAATTAGAATATTAGATTAAGAATAGATCGTGCGAGGAATCAGTTCTAATCCGCGGTAGCAGGGCTATGCGGGTCGTGATCCTCAAGGAGGGACTGCGATGGAAGCGTTAAGCAAGTTATACTCTAAAGCTTTTATTTTTATTAGTTAAATGGTGGTATTTACAATGGATGGTATTTACAATGGATGGAAGAAAAGAATTGTGGAAGATGTGGATTTAATCTACAAAAAAGAAGAGAAAAGAAACAAAAAGAAAAGAAAACTTACTTGAGATTGGTTGAAGAAAGAACGTGAAAACCTTACATGTTCTACCTTGCTTAGGAGGCGTTCCACGAATAGATCATAAGATCGATCTCAATCCCTGTGCACATTATATCGTCAAGCATACTCAAGTACGAAGTGATGCGTAGCTTGGAGGAGACGTCTTCATGAACTATCGCTGGTTCTCACAGAGCTTAGTTATACGTGCTTATGGAATCCACTTGCATGTTCATCAACAACCACAAGATCACAGAGAAAAAGAAAAGAAAAACAAATAAATAACACATAAGAATAAAGAACAAAAAGAAAAGTAATTACCTTTATTGCTTTAATCAATGGCAGAGAAAAGAAGATACATCGGTGTCACGCTCAATATAATCCTCTCTCTCTCTTGAAAATAAAAAGAAAAGAAACCCTAATTTACAAAAGAAAACCTAGAAGAAACCCTAATTTTGGCCCTTGGCTCTTCTCTGGATGCTCGACCCCCTTTGCGTTGCACTGCAGGTGATATTTATAGGTGCAGAAGGCTACAGAGTCCCGGATAAACGTGCCAACGAAATCTGGTCCAAGGATAAGCTCAAAGTGCCGCGTTTCCGCGGCTTTTGCCGCGGATCCGCGGCCTGGTAGAGTCGGCTGGCCACGCGCTTTGGCGCGTGGCCTCTCCTGGTCCGTCCCTGTGGGCTTGTGCTTCTGGAATTTTGATCCTGGCCTTTTAATCTGGATTTTCGAGATAACTTGGTAATCAGTTACTCTTAATCCAGATTTCTTCAAATTTTCTTCCACGAAATTCCTCTCTATCTTGGCCTTTTATCTTCATCCTGCAGGTGTTTAGGGTTGGATAGAAGTCTATCCTTCCCTCTTCTTTGATATTTGCAACTTTTAGCCCTTGTATTTGCGTTTTGACTCTTTGTATTTGCGCTTTTTCACCTGGGCTTCAAACATGGGCTTGGATCTGGGCTTTTGGCTCTTTAGGCTTTATTTATTGCTAAATAACAATTCGAGGCCTGCACACAATAAATAATAAAATATTAATAATTGTGCAGAATTAAATGAATAAATATGAAAATGTGATGGTAAATATGATGATAAAATGCACTTTTGACTACCAATCACACCCCCACACTTATCTTTTTGCTCGTCCTCGAGTAAAAACAAAGAAAAGAAAAAGTTAATCTAACCTAACTCACTTTCGTAGGAATCACGATTGCACTTAGCACGTGCAACAAGCCGTTAAACCTCTAGGTTACCCTAGAGGACGAGTGTTGTCTCGTGAGGGTTTTCAGCGGATTACACCCACAAAATCCATAAAAAGAAAATATTTGAATTATATTTGAAGAGACTAAGTAGTCTATAAGTTTTAGGATTATCATTTTTATTCATTCTTCAAACCTAGTCTTTATAAAGTCAATTGTTATTCATTTTAGGTAAGGATTAAAATTGAATTTCTAATATAGTCTTTTTCGTTACCAAAAGTCATACGCACCCTTGTGAATCTAGGAATTCCTTAACTTGGACTCTCATGCCTCTTTATTATTTTTATAACATCATCTAATTTTCTTTCGTGTAAGTATCAAGGCTTCTTGAGGCCCTCATACCTAACTAATTGATTATTAGATATGTTAATACATATATTATTTTTCTTAGTCTTCTTAGGCTTTCTAATCCACCCATGTAACGAACTTAAAGTCGGTGGCTCCCAAACCGGTTGGCTTTAGGGCACCAGGTGAGAAAACACCCCGCAGACTCAAATTCGAGTGAACTAGGCCCCAAACTAAGGACTTTATTTTATTTACTCACCTTTAGGCATGAATACTTATGCTTCTTGAGGCACATGTATCAGCTTAATTGGTGATTTTTTTTTCTTTTTTTTTTTTCTTTTTTTTTTCTTTCTTTTTTTTTTATGAGGCACAAGGTCTTTGTCTTAGAATCCTAGATATGCATTTGGTATGCATATTTCATTAAGGTAAAAATCAAGACTAATTATTTATTCAATTTCTCTCCTATACCTAAAAATTTAAACAATTTATTTATTTTGACCAAGTTTTTAGAAATCCTAATCATGATTTTCCTAATCCTTAAAACTAACTTAAATTTCTTTCAAAAATAAGTCAAAATATTTCCTTTTTATAACATTTTTTTTTATAAAATTTTTTTTTCAGATTTTTTTTTTTTAGCAAATTTTTTTTTGTTAGTTTCTAACTATGTTAGTATGTTAGTAAAGCCCACCCCACACTTATCTCATGCATTGTCCTCAATGTATGAAATGAATGCATATATGCATGAAACAGAACAAGGAAGGCGGAAGTTACCTTAGGGTGGTGGTTCCGGTGGTGGTCTAATTGGTCCACGAAATGCGGCCCAAACAAGATAACGTGGTAGTTCACGGGACCTACCTTTATTGACCTCTTTATTATTTACATATTTACAGTCCCCAGAATGAATAGGATCATGGAAGATCCTCTCGTGAAACTTACTCCCTTTACATGACCAGTCCTGGAAAATCATCACAGAGTCATGGTCTATACCTATGTCCAACAAAAGAATGTGACTTGGTAAAATGGTTGACTTGGATTCAAGAATGATAGGTTCAGGATCTAATACCGACTCAGGAAAGAAACTCAATCAAGTAAAGGTTCAGGAGTCGGGCTAGGATCAAGAAGTGGGTCCAAGTCAAAAAATTGAAACTCAAGTCCACAATCATCTTCCCACAATGGAATGTGACTCAATGGTGGTGATTCAAGTTCAGGAATGATAGATGTGGGAATCAAAACTGACTCTAAAATATTACCTAAGTCGGGTAACAAAACAGGAGTCAATAATGATTCAGGAATTTGAACTTGATCATAGATTTGAGAATCTAGGTCACATTCGAGTTCTAATTCGGGAAAGGAAAAACTTGCCAAATTATCAGAATTTGAAGTTTCGGCAAGTTCACAAGATGGTACTGAATTAGAAACTTGTTGTCCCAAGCAACTTGGTTTGTCGGCTCTAATCGAGTGGTCATCGATATCAGAATCAGCCGGCCGGTGTAAGCATTCCACCATCAAATCTATGTCATGATCACGGGCTAATTTAGCCTCAGTCATGGCAGCTAGCATCCCTTCATAGTCGATAGGTGGATCATATTCTGATTGGACTTGAAAATAGGACGGGTAATCGTGATAAATTTGTGAGTCGGTGGACTCACGCATCATCATGTCTAAAATTGATGGTGATTTTTGCTTGGACTCATTCCTACTCATCATTTCCAAGATAGATGGATTTCTATTCTGAATGGGTGGATCTGAGTATGAATTTTGGGAAGAATGTGGACTAGATGGATATGAAGGACAATTAGGTTGAGAATTAGACTCGGGGACTCGAAACCCCATGAACTCTGTGACGAGTTGAAATTATTATGAAGATTATAGTCATAAGATGGAGTGTGTGGGTTATATTCATTCGGATAAGACCATTCCGGCACACTAGATTGGTCAAAGTTAGGGTATGCCGGGTTGGTAATATCCGAATAATAGTTAGGGGTGTAATATGGATTAAAATTGGAATTATTATTATATGCCATATCACACCAACACAAACAAAACAAACAAATAAACAAACAAAAGAAAAATTCTAATCTAAGTTAGGGTAGACCTATGACCTAGACGACTCCTAACTGGTTAGACTGTCCACGGGAGGTAGGGTGTAGACTTTGACCACAAGTTAATCAGCCAGGTCGGGGCAAGAGTGGTGGGAGGTTTTCCGTCAAAGACGTTCCTTAATTAAATAACCACCACACTTCGGGCTTTCGGCCCTCAATCCCCTTCCTAGACACTGATTTGGCAGGAGTCAACTTCCAACACCGTTCCCCCTTAGGATAATCTCCTAATTGAGTCCGAGTGTCCCTAGGGCCAACGTCTACTCAGTTTTAGTTAGGCTTGGGTTAGTGAGTGCTCGGGATATGATTTTTGGGCTAAGGAAGGGTGATGAAATCCCCACCTTATCTTGTTAATGGGTTATGCCCTTAAGATGAATTAGTGCAAGTGTACGAGATAAATAAATAGAATTCACTCAAAGCAGATAATCAACCAAGAGATGATTCCTATTCTACATGCAATGCGTACGTACCTTGCTTCTCCAGCACTCTTCAACAGTAAATAAAAATAATTGAAAAGACACGTGCCTAATATGCAAACGTCTAATCAATTTTTATTTTTAACAACCAATAATTTTACTGTTGAATTATTAGCAATTTACAGGTGTATCACAGAACAAAACAGAATATATCAGTAAGCAGTATTTTAATTTACAGAGACCTGCAAAAAAATTCAGTGAGTAGTTCACTGCAATTGCCGCGGATCCGCGGCTCTGGCCGCGTTTCCGCGGCAAAGTTGCAGGTCCTCGTGCTCTGCCTTCGAGGGCAGAGACACAGGATAGCTATATGTCCACTGCTGCGATAAGTTTCTGTTTCCTGTTCTCCAAACCTGCAAACAGAAAAGAATAAAGAATTAGTTAAAAATTAAATTTTTTTGTTTTAGAGATAACTTACCGTCCCTCCCCGGCAACGGCGCCAATTTGTTGACTGATTTTTCCTGCACACAAAAATAAAGTATTAGATTTAAAAATAGGATGTGCAAGTTCTCAGTTCTAATCCGCGTAGCAGGGCTATGCGGGTCGTGATCCTCAAGGAGGGACTGCGATGGAAGCGTTAAGCAAGTTATACTCTAAAGCTTTTATTTTTATTAGTTAAATGGTGGTATTTACAATGGATGGTATTTACAATGGATGGAAGAAAAGAATTGTGGAAGATGTGGATTTAATCTACAAAAAAGAAGAGAAAAGAAACAAAAGAAAAGAAAACTTACTTGAGATTGGTTGAAGAAAGAACGTGAAAACCTTACATGTTCTACCTTGCTTAGGAGGCGTTCCACGAACAGATCATAAGATCGATCTCAATCCCTGTGCACATTATATCGTCAAGCATACTCAAGTACGAAGTGATGCGTAGCTTGGAGGAGACGTCTTCATGAACTATCGCTGGTTCTCACAGAGCTTAGTTATACGTGCTTATGGAATCCACTTGCATGTTCATCAACAACCACAAGATCACAGAGAAAAAGAAAAGAAAAACAAAATAAAAATAACACATAAGAATAAGAACAAAAAGAAAAGTAATTACCTTTATTGCTTTAATCAATGGCAGAGAAAAGAAGATACATCGGTGTCACGCTCAATATAATCCTCTCTCTCTCTTGAAAATAAAAAGAAAAGAAACCCTAATTTACAAAAGAAAACCTAGAAGAAACCCTAATTTTGGCCCTTGGCTCTTCTCTGGACGCTCGACCCCCTTTGCGTTGCACTGCAGGTGATATTTATAGGTGCAGAAGGCTACAGAGTCCCGGATAAACGTGCCAACGAAATCTGGTCCAAGGATAAGCTCAAAGTGCCGCGTTTCCGCGGCTTTTGCCGCGGATCCGTGGCCTGGTAGAGTCGGCTGGCCACGCGCTTTGGCGCGTGGCCTCTCCTGGTCCGTCCCTGTGGGCTTGTGCTTCTGGAATTTTGATCCTGGCCTTTTAATCTGGATTTTCGAGATAACTTGGTAATCAAGTTACTCTTAATCCAGATTTCTTCAAATTTTCTTCCACGAAATTCCTCTCTATCTTGGCCTTTTATCTTCATCCTGCAGGTGTTTAGGGTTGGATAGAAGTCTATCCTTCCCTCTTCTTTGATATTTGCAACTTTTAGCCCTTGTATTTGCGTTTTGACTCTTTGTATTTGCGCTTTTTCACCTGGCTTCAAACATGGGCTTGGATCTGGGCTTTTGGGCTCTTTAGGCTTTATTTATTGCTAAAATAACATTCGAGGCCTGCACACAATAAATAATAAAATATTAATAATTGTGCAGAATTAAATGAATAAATATGAAAATGTGATGGTAATATGATGATAAAAATGCACTTTTGACTACCAATCAGGCATCACCAAAGAAGAAGGCAGGCTTCCTCAGCGGGAGTTCGGGAATCTGACTCGAATAGCCCATCAGAAATTATCTCCTAAAGGGTCAACATACTGGCCTTGAAGATCCTCTCCTTTCACTCTGTTGACTTACCAGTAGTCACATGAGTAGTCTTCTAAAGTGCGAAGGTCAGATTACGATCAACGCCTCCTACATGCCCAAAGTGGCACTTCTTGGATAAGGGGCTGGAAGAGTATCGTACTGCAATGAAGACGACACTTAGTCAGAAATCTAAAAGAAAAGGGCTAAGTGTTTGAAATTCGAACACAGGAGTGAATCCAAACGCGAAAATCAACAAAATCTGCGTTTAGACTAAAAATAAAAGGCGAGGCTTGCATGAAGCCCGCATTTCAAAATCCATAACTTAGAAATTTTTCTAAGTGTCGAACTCAGACGCGAGAATCAGTGAAACCCGTGCCTGATCTTAAAGATGCGAGGATCACATAAAGTCTGCGTCTGAACCTCCCATACTTAGAAAAATTCTGAGTATTGAGTTCAAAACGTAGGGCTCAACAAGGCCCACGTTCAACGGGTAGATACGGACTCAAGCTGATGAAGCAGAAATGCGAAGGTTGTCAAACCCGTGTTTTGCCTACCAATGAAGAGCCGCGTCTAAAAATCAAACACGGGCATGAGCCTCGCGTTGGCGGTTCACATTCAAAAGAGACTTAAGAGTTAAAAGAACTCTTTAAGCCTCTTCAATGGCGAAAACCAGTTCAGATGCCATTTTATTACCTGAAATGGGGGCCTCCTGCATTGGAGAACCACCCATTTGAGTCTCAGGAGCAGCAGCACTCGAGGATGAAGCAACATGCTTGGCTTTTAGTGCCATTGCAATCGTGAAATCAGTGTTATAGATGAAGAAAAATGAGAAAGCTCTAAGCTTTTCTTAACCCTCAATAGAAAGCTCAACGAAGAAGAAGAAGAGTCTAATGATGACTCTTGCAAGACTGTTGTCTTTATAGGCACAATGATCCGCAAAAATACGCGACGCGTGTCTCGAGGCCTAATCCTCGCCTGACGCGTGGCATGCGTCTTAAATGGACGTGAATTTTGTGCGTTAAGGGAAAGACATTCCCTCAACTCCGCCAGACACGTGGCAACACGCACAAAACGCGGGAATCGAGTTTAACAAAGCCGTGTCCCTCCAAAGGTTGCGTCTCTTTAGCAAGGTCAAATCTGCGTATAGTCAACAGAGTAAGAGCTGCGTCTTCACTTCAAAGATCGCGTCCCTTCAGAGACCGTGTTTCTTCAGCAATAAGGACTGCGTCTTTGAAACAACATAACTTCTGCGTCTACAAAACTTACATTCAGTCTTCGCTTCTGCAATCATTTCAACAGTACACTGGCACAAGTAGACGATTGTTTACTCCTGGTTCAACAGTACACCAACAACCAGCTCAGAGCACTGAGGAGGTCTGAACTGTGTATCTAGACACTCACGACGATCACCTCTAGCGGCTTCAAAGGGTTTTACAGTACACTCACGAAAACCATATTCCAAACAAGATCAAGCTCAGAGTATCTCAAATGATTGTTAGTCCAATCATGAGAAGTATGAATTCAACCAGAGTCCAAAGTATTTCAAAATCCGTCCCAGTCAACCACGGAATATCGAAAACTTTGGAGGGGATTCTGTAGACTGTCTAAAAATCACTGAAGACAAGTCATCAGAAAATAGAGTCTACACTCCATACGTGAGGCTAATTATAGCCACTCGTATAATGCCAAGGCGCAGAGCATGAAGCCCGCGCCTCAACAGCAGTACAGTACCAAGATGCGAGGTTTGAAACCCACGTCCCAGCTGCTCTGTAAAAACCAAGACGCGATTTGAAGCCCGCGTCCTTACATCAGTACAGTATCAAGACGCGAGAGCCTGAAGCCCGCGACTAGACATCACTACAGTCTCAAGACGCAAAGCCTGAAGTCTGCGTCTGGCAGAGTTCGAAACTCTCGTCCAACAAGGTTCGAAGTCAACGACAAAACGTGAGGCTCAAAGCCCGCGTCTTGATTATAACTGCCCTCATTTCTGGGTCAATTAGTGTCCACGTAATGAGAGAGTTAACCCCCATTATAGAGTATTTTTAGGGGACCATTTTACCCCCTGAACCCCTATAAATATCTCAATTCGCTATTGAAGAGGGGTCAGAATTTTTGGTCAGAAGAACTTTAGTTGTAAGCCTTAGAAATACCAAAATCTCCAGCTGAGAAATACAACAACTTGTTGAGTTCAAGTTTATTCTTGCCTAAAGTCTCTTTGAGATTTTTGGTTGGACAGAAGCTGTGTTACTTCGTCCACCATCCAAAGAGAAGATTCCTAAGAGGTTGTGGCGTTCACCTGGTCAACAGAAAACAAGATTCACTTTCAATCGCTACATCAAGACCCCGACATTAAACAAAGGAGAGATTTGAGCTTGAATATCTCCCCTCTCTTGTAATCGGATAATTGATCCGTTGTAACTTTCTTTACAGTCAAACAAAGAATTTTACAGCCCAAACATTAATATCTGACACCGATACCTGACATGTTATCACTAGACACCTGATACTTGACACATGATATCTGACACTGGTACTTGACATGTTTTGACTTGACATCCGATACCTGACACCTGATATATGACACTTGACAATTGACATGTTATCACTTACTTGACATGCTATCACCTGGTACTAGTGCATTTGACCTGATATTATGACACCTGATTGGATACTATTACACTTGACACCTGATTACATTGCATATTCATGATTATCACTTTTACGGGGACTTGGCATGATTATTATAATGTTACCAGACCTCTGGTACTCCTGAACTCTTGTACTCCTGAACTCCTGAACCCCTGTACTCCTGAACTCCTGTATCCCCTGTACTCATATCCCCTGCACCGTTACTCAGTTAATAGCACAGTCCACTGGCGTTCGGCAGAGCATGCCTGGTGTCGGGATGACGAGGATGTATCCCACGATCGTGCTAGCGTCCGACGGATCCTGAATGGAACTAAATGCTACACGGAGCAAAGTGCCATACCACACACGTGGTGGAGGCCACTTCTTGAATCTGTAGGGGCCACCTCTAGAATCCATATCCCACACAGAGCAAAGTGCCACACAGAGCAAAGTGTCACACCACACACGTGGTGGGGGCCACCTCTTGAATCTGTGGGGCCACCTCCTGAATCAACACTCAAAGCAAAGTACCACATGGAGCAAAGTGCCACACCACACACGTGGTTGGGGCCACCTCTTGAATCTGTGGGGGCCACCTCTTGAATCTGTGGGGCAACTTCCTCCCTCCTACCTGTGCCGCCTGGTGTTAGCATGATAAGCATTCTCAGTGCATATTAACACCCACACATGCCTGTATGATGATAACACCATGAGCATATATTATTTGGTCTCTCCCCTATTCGAATAATGATACCTACATATCAGAGTTCGAATGAGTTCTGCTGGAAGTGCAGGCTCTAGTGTGAACTATCGGTGTCGTGGGACGCCGGTGGAAAGGGACAAGAATAACATAAGAACATAACACCCAAACAGTAATAATATTAGGAACGCGTGATATTTGGTCTCTCCTTTATTTGGGTCCTGGTACTTACATATCAGACCCGAGTAAGTTCTACTAGAGTGCGAATTCTAGTATGCACTACCAGTGATGTGAGGCACTGGTAAGGAGGCGATTGAAATATCAGACGGTAATGATTATTATTATTGAATAACTTTAAATGCAACACTTTTATATTCTCTAGTTATAGTGTTATGCTCTGAGTTGACACCCTGCTTTAGGACATATGATTTAGGTGGTACAATGATTACTCTAGACACACTCTAATTCTGTTACTCTGAGGGCAACTCAAGTTGTACAAACTCAGACGATGACGACATGGGATAAGTGGTATATAAATGAGGATTTCCTTGTTTGGATATCGTCTTGACGTATCAATCCCGTGAATCCATAATCTGAGCTTATACAACTAGTTTTTTTCATACTTATATTTATCGTATATTTAATGTATTTATCGCATGTTTATTTGTACTTAAACTCTCGATACTATTTTCTATGCATGCTTTCTGATTCAGACTTATCGATATACATGTATTTACTTGATTTCAGATTTACTGTCGTTCCCTTAGTTTCCTTTATGTTACTTGTCTTTGTCTGTACCTGCATGCTTGAACCACATCACTTAATCATGTACACGTGTGACTGTCTGATATGCACGCCACTTGACTTTATCATATGTACTCGCGGGGTTACATCTGACAATCCTGAATTCTCATATCCAGATCTTAGAGACAGGACCTTGGTGGCCTTGCTGTAGCTGATCAGAGTGCGCAGCGGATCCTTCCGTGACGACCAAAGTGTAACAGAAGCTTAGACATCGTTGTAACTCTTCCTCCCAGCTCTTCTCCTGATTGGCTCTCAGGGCCCCTCTTGCTGCTCGTGAGCACCTCTCAGCTTTTGTTATGTATATCTCTTTGCATTATGTACTTTTGTATCTTCTGGTAATGTTATATTTTTGTAATATTGTATCACTCTCTGTGATAACCATGTACTTGTATTTTTCTGTTGGAATATATATTACCACTGTGCTTTCGCACTCTGATTCTTGCCTGTACTGATGCTTAGCGTATATACGTGAGGGTATTTCTGACCTGCGTATATACGTCGCAGTGACGTCCCTGTATCCGTAGGATCGGGGCATCACATTAGTGGTTTGAGTAATATCTACTTGCTTGACAACTCATCAAGTATAATATTATTATTAATTTTTATGTTTGTTGGGATTTGAATTTGAGACTCATGAGATTATACTCTCGTCTTTTTATCAGTAAAGTAGACCCTGTATTTTCTTTCTTATCTCATGTAGAGCTAATTAGTGTTGTACACATAGCTAATTCTTGAAAGATGATTTGATACTAATATAAGGCCTGTTTGTTTTGGAGAAAGAGAGGAAAAGAGAAAGGAAGAGAGGGTTGGGGGCGAATGAGGCGTCGACATGTAGCGAGGAGCTCTCTCTCTCTGTCGTTTGGATGCCGAGGGGAAGAGCCCTTCTTCCGTCATGTCAGCCCCTACGACGACGTGACAGAAGAGGAGAAGATATCTGTTTTTCGTATTTTTGATTGGAAAAGGCTTGGGGGGCGTGAATCTAGGTGAGGGATCTGGCAGCATGAGAGGGGAGGAGGAGAGAGAGGACATTTTTTGTTTTTTTTGGTTCTTTTTTCCTCTTTCCTCTTCCTCTCTTTCGTTCTCCAAACAACAAATCAAGAAGAGGAAAAAAAACCCTCTTTCCACTTCATTTCCGCTTCCTTACCCTCTCCCTCCTCTCCGCTCCTCCTCCTCTTCTGTAACGCCCCGATCCCGCGGGTACGGAGACGTTACTGCGACGTATATACGTAGGTCAAAAATACCCTCACATATATACGCTAAGCATCAATATAGGCAAAAATCAGAGTACGGAAGCACGTGGTGCATTATACATTCCAGCATATGAATACGATTATAAAGTTATCACAGGATGTGAAACAATATTGGAAGAATATTACATCACCGATATGACGCAAATGCGAAAATACAAAGATGTATACAATTATGAACTGAACAAAAAGCGCTCACAAGTCACAAAAGAAAAACTCGAGAGCTGAGCAGGGAGCCTGGAAGGATGGAGCCTCAGACGGTCAGCCGATGATCCACACTTTGATGCGCATCTCTGATCAACAATTGGGAGAATCCACAATCTCCAAGCTCCGAGATCTGGACATAAGGATCTAGGGGAGTCAGAACTCCCCAACGAGTGGTATGGTGAATGCCAAGTGGCGTGCAAGGATAAGCACGCATGTATCGATAAATCCGAATCAAAAGAGCATGTATTGAAAATCGTGTTGTGAATACATGCATACAAGAACATGAAAGAGGCATCAAGTAATGAGATGCATAGAAGCGACAAAACCAGTTGTACGGGCTTAGTAAATAGATTCATGAGATTGATACATCGAGGTGATAATCCAAAGGAAACCCTCATCTGTATATCATATACCTCATGTCTCCATCGACTGAGTACACACAACCTGAGCTGTCCACAATAACATCTAAAGAGAACAGTATGAATCATCAGTGTTTGCCCAGAGGCCTTCCACTCTAGTTTGATGATGATTAACTCATGTAGTTATAGTTTACTAATAATCTTGTGATGTTTAGTTTCAGATACTTAATCAAGATATTAGTAGGTGATTAGCTTCAACAAAGGTGTTTTGGAGCTTTCACATGGTGATTCAAGAGCCCGAGCGTCAAAGTCATATCTAGCACTCGTTGGAGTCAAGCTCGGTGGATCACGTTTGGATCGAGTCGACTTGAGACGGCGCTCTACAAGAAGACTTTGGTACATTGTTTAGTTTATGTTTTTAGATCCATTGTTAAAGATTAGATAGTGTGATATGCTCAAGTTCACAACACACACACTTATTTAAGTTTCATGTTTTGGTTTTCGGTTTTTGGTTTAACCGATCTTAGTTTTCATGAATAGATAGAATCAATAAGTTTACATGGTTTAATGTATATTAGATTTGTTTTATATACATCTATGCTTCAACTATTTAAACAAACTTAGTTTGATAGTCTATTTCATGAGTTTGGAGTTTTGGTATTTTAACAAAACTTATTTCTGGATTTTTAAGTCAAAAATATTGATATATATCTTTATATGTATATTGGATTCTATCCATATACTACATGCTTAAATGTTGTTTCAATATCATGTTTTTGTATTTGGATGAGTTTTGGACAAAACGATTTTCCATTTCAAACATCCTAGTTTTGAAAATACGGAATTTGGTTTTCGGTAAAATTTTCATAACACAAAAAGAGTTCAAAATGTTTGTAACTTGGTTTGATTTTTACTCAAACAAATTTGTATTTCAAAGAGAATATAAGAACTTATTTTTGTGGATTTTTAGAGATTTTATGAGATTTATTTGACAATTAAAAACCCAGTTTTCAAATCCCTTAATCAGCCCTGCCAGGCTCTGGCGGTCGACCGGGCCGGTCGACCGACCCAAGTCGGTCGACCGGATCGGTCGACCGACGTGCACAAGAACGTGCACGCTGACCAGCCACTTATGCCGATCGACCGAGCGGTCGACCGACTGAAAGTGCCCCACTCTCGGGTGTGGGCGGTCGACCGTGAAGCTTGGCACGGTCGACCGGCCAGAGAGCAACTGCTCTCTGGTTTTGCACGGTCAACCGGGCGGTCGACCGACAGGCTCAACGGTCACTTTTTTGACCGTTGGCCGGTCGACCGGAAGGCCATTCTGGGCCTAGTCAGCTGCCAACAGGCAGATTTTGATTGGGATTATAAATACCCCAATCTTTGGCCAGTTTTGATAAGGTTTTTGAAGAGCTAAAATTCCTACTTCTCTAGTGTTTAATTCCTAGTTTTCAAAAGAGTTTTTGGGTTCAAAGTTTTCATCTTTATTTGTTTTAAAAGGGATTGGAAACATCAAGAAAAAGGAAAGTCTTTTGGGATTGGTTTTTGATCTATATTTTTCTATCTATTCTAGAAGTTTGCCCAAGAGTTTTTCTTTGAGTTTTTGATTTCCAAACTCTTTGTTTTCCACACTTGAGCTACTTGCTATCCTATATATAGGATTTTTATCTTTGTGGGAAAATTGGTTTATGGTTGAGATAGACCACCAAGTTATAAACTTCCTTCATTGTGATATCCCTCTAGTGAGAGGAGATTGACTTGGTATCCCTCTATTGTGAGGTGATTGTGAAAGTTGTGGTTGGTTCCCTCTAGTGAGAGGTGGAGATTGTGTTTAGCTCCCTCTAGTGAGAGGTGGAGTTTGTGTTGGAATCCCTCAAGTGTGAGGTGATTGATTTGTATTGGCTAAGTGCCTACCCCTTTTATGTGAGGTGGTGTTTGTGTTGGTTGTGCATTACCTCTGTGAGAGGTTGTATTCGGTTGAGAAAGGAGTTGTGTACTCCCGATTGTATTTGCCCCAAATCCTCAGTGGAGGTTCTCTGTGTGGGAGTCCTGTGTGGACAAGTTAGTGGAAATCCTTCTGTGTGAAGGCGGGGACGTAGAGCTGTATGCTCGAATCTCGAAACATATCCGTGTGTTTGCGATTGATCCATTGACTCTCTAACTCTCTCTATTACTTTGAGCATTGCATCTTATTACCATATCATATATATGCTTGTGTTGTTTGTGTGTGCCTCACTTGTGTTTAACCACGAGAGCTTCATATAGCACCTCAACTCTTATTCAGAGGAATCAAGAGGAGTTAGTCCAGAGCCCTTCACCGGGAATTCGGCTACACTCGTTGGTTACATTAAGTGTGTTGCAATTTAAGTTTTAAATTACGCATTATTGTTCATTAGATTAGCCGCACACCTATTCACCCCCCTCTAGGTGTACTTACAGTTGGTATCAGAGCCTACGCTCCTGATATTAGGTTTAACCACCTAGGAGTGTGATCTTGGTTTTGCTAATCTATCATTTACATTTGCACATTTATATTGTTTACACACACTCATAGATTGCTTGTCACCTCCCATGTTTGATGTCTCCAACATTGACATGTGAAAATTTAGGATGTCCATGTACTTGAAAACCCTAGGCTTGCATGTTTTCCTTGCCGCTACAAAGAAATCCTATCTTGGTAATAGCTAGCATATAGAGGCCAATACACAAGCCCTTGAGGCACTTAGAAGCACGCTTAACAAAGATTATCTTATGTTGGTTTCTAACTGTGATTCCGCCTTTGCAGTGTGGAACACTTTGACCTCCTCAAGCTTCAATTGCCAATCCAAATGGAGGATGAATCTTGTGGAGAATCCGAGCAACAATGCTACATGGTCTAAGGGAATGACTCCCTTGAGGTATATTCGGAATCTCAATTAGATGATGATGATGCTAGTTCTTCTAGTAATGATTATATTGATCCAAATGCTTTAAATGAAGAACTATCAATTTTTTGTGAAAAATTATTGAAAAAATATAATCTTTTGAAAAAGAAGACTTTTGGATTAAATAACGAAAATAAAGATTTGATTTCAAAGCTTGATTTGGTTTTGCAAGAGAAAGTGGCGATTTCTAACGAAAGGGATTCATTGAAATCTAAACTTGATCTTGCCCTAAATGAAAATAAGATCTTGAAAAATAAAAATGATTGTGAAAATGTTTTGAAGAAAAATGAGTCTTTAACTTCAAAGCTTGATTTTGTTTTAAAAGAGAATGAATCTTTGAAAAACAAAATTGATTTGATTTCAAAAGATTTAGAAGTTTGCTTAAATAAAAATAAATCTTTGAAAAATGATTTAGAGACACATGTTTGCCATGCTAGTGTAGCTTCACCATCTAGCACACCTATTGCATGCACCTCTTCTTCCTTGATTGATAATGATATTTGTATGCTTAAGAAGAGTGTGGATTGTTTGGGCTCCACTTTGAGCCATTGTGTCATAAACCATACACGTTTGGAATCCATGTTTCGCAAGAAACAAATTTCATCTATGCATGCACACCATACACGGCATACACATGCTTCACACGTTCATGTACACAACATTATGTATGCTCATGTGTACACTTGTACACATTGGAGACGTAAGGGCCACCTTGCTAAATTTTGCTATAATAAGATACATGATGAAAATTTAGCAACTAAATTTGTTTGGGTTAGGAAAGGAGCTAACCCCCATGGACCCAAAAGAGTATGGGTACCAAATATCACCCCTATTGTATTTGATTTAGGTGTGGGCTCTCGCTTGACGTGAGAGTGATGGTGCCTTGAGGTGGATGCGTTCCGAGCTTTATGAGGACTATTTGGATGCATCACTTTCAAGGAGAGTTTGGTGAGAAGACCACCTCGATTTGGAGACATGGAGAGTTGCCCCTATCGGTTTTGGTAACAATTTCTAAACTCTCATTTATGTTTACATGCTTTTCATATCATTGATTTTAGCATGTCTTGATGTTTCATGATTAATATGTTATATGCCATGATATTTAGATTAGTGATATACATGTTTAGTTATTTGAGATACCCATGTTTAATATAGATTTATATCTTTGTGTTCTCACATTTATTTTAACTAATGTGTATGTCCTAGATCTATGCATGTGCATGTACATAATGATCATATGAGTTTTGTTTTGATGCTTCATGTTTTGATTACATGTTTGGATGTTAGTTTTCATTAAAACTTGGATATATACTTGTACAACTAGTGAGCCACAAATAGACTATTATATGTTTGTGCTTGAACGCTCATTTGTACTCATTAGATGTACTAGTATAGCCTAGTTTTGATGATTCATGCATTGACTTGTATTCCCATTTTGTACATGTTTTTCATGTTTATATGTTTAGCTTCATGTATATGTCTATTTTGTCTAAACTATTAGTTATACATATACATCCTTGAGCCACTTGCCTTCATGCATATACTTTTGTGGACTCGTTATGTTGGATATGTATGTATACTTTAGTTTGTACATGACATACATATACCTTGAAGAATTCTAGTTTTGATGATTTTCATGTTTTAAGGAATTTCTTATTGAGCTTAATTGCATATTTTCATGATGATATGTTTCACATAACTCTTATACACTCACTTTATTTGTTTTCTCATGATTTTGTTTTCATGAGTATGAAATATATGCTTTATAGATTTTGAGTGTTTGTTGATCATGTGATTTACATGTTTTTCATGAAATATATTTTTGTTTTATTCCTTACTTGAAGAATTTCGTACTAGTTTACAAAATTTTCTTATAATTAGTTCGTATTCTTCATTTTGGAAGAGTTTTCAATCATGCTAAACTATTTTCAAAGCTATTTTTGAAAATCCTTTCCATCAAAGGGCGGTTGGTTGGGCGACCATGCCTTGTATGCTTCTTATTGAAAATCCTTTTAAACATGTGCATGAAATGGGTGGTAGGTAATATGAGTTATACACTTGATCTTATTGTGTTTTCAATTGGTATCATTGGATCTTTTCAATTGGTATCACTATTGACATTCTTTTTGTATACTCATATACTTTTCTATATATGTATGCTTTCACTTCAAATAGTATCAATTTCGATTGGTATTAATTTTTTCATACATATATATATGTTTTATTTGTGCTTACTATATCTCTATATCTTTGAGCACAAATTTTATTTATACTAAGCTTGATTTCTTCAATGATTATTATATTTCAATTGATTATATTTCAATTGGTATCTTATACAAGCTTATGCATCATTTTATTTGGTATTTCATAAAGGGGGAGAAAATTCATATTCCATCTTTCAATTGATTTTGTTATTTTACTCCCACACTTTATGCTCAAAATGATTTATTTACTTACAATTAGTATTTAAATTGGTATTTACTTACAATTGGTATCAATTGGTATTTAAATTTATATTAAAACATTTGTTTTATGTACCTTCAATTGGTATGTTTTATTTATTTTCAATTGATATCATGATGCACTAAATTGATATATTTTTTTCAATTGGTATCATAATGTTTTGTTTTGATTTCACCCCTTATTGATATTTTTTTGTTTAAGACAAAAGGGGGGAGAATATTGTTTTATTGTGTCTTTGACCCCTTTGTTGATGATTGACAAAAAGGGGGAGAAGTATTTGAGTTTAATATGCATGTTTATTGTTTATTTGTAGTTTATATCAAAAGTTGTTTCATATTGATATTTTTTATTGTTGGTATCAAAAGCTTTTTGATTATCTTCCAATTGGAATCAAGAATTTTTATTGATTGAATTTTTTTATTGATTGGTATCAAGAGCTTTTATGTTACTTTTGTTGATCAAGTTTTCACATTGAAATTTTTATTGGTATCAAAAGCAATTAATTAAGAACATGTTTATTTAAAAAGGAAAAGGAATTTATTTTAAAAGTTTAGTATCAAGAGCATGTTTATTTCATGTTTGGTATCATGAGCATATTCATTTCATTGTTTTATGCATGTTGATGCATATTCATGTTTAGTATTCATTGCATATATTATTGTTTATTGCTATGCATGAGTTAAGGGGGAGCTTCTTTGAAGCTTAACTTTAATCCATGCATATATAACTCTATGAGTTTTGTCATCATCAAAAAGGGGGAGATTGTTGGCCCAGAGGTCTTCCACTCTAGTTTTGATGATGATTACCTCATGTAGTTATAATTTACTAATAATCTTGTGATGTTTAGTTTCAGATACTTAACCAAGATATTAGTAGGTTATTAGCTTCAACAAAGGTGTTTTGGAGCTTTCACATGGTGATTCAAGAGCCCGAGCGTCAAAGTCATATCTAGCACTCGTTGGAGTCAAGCTCGGTGGATCACGTTTGGATCAAGTCGACTTGAAGACGACGCTCTACAAGAAGACTTCGGTACATTGTTTAGCTTTATATTTTTAGATCCATTGTTAAAGATTAGATAGTGTGATATGCTCAAGTTCACAACACACACACATGTTTAAGTTTCATGTTTTGGTTTTCGGTTTTTGGTTTAACCGATCTTGGTTTTCATGAATAGATAGAATCAACAAGTTTACATGGTTTAATGTATATTAGATTTGTTCTATATACATATATGCTTCAACTATTTAAACAAACTTAGTTTGATAGTCTATTTCATGAGTTTGGAGTTTTGGTATTTTTAACAAAACTTATTTTTGGATTTTAAGTCTAAAACATTGATATATATCTTTATATGTATATTGGATTCTATCCATATACTACATGCCTAAATGTTGTTTCAATATTATGTTTTTGTATTTGGATGAGTTTTGGACAAAACGATTTTCCATTTCAAAAATCCTAGTTTTGGAAAATACAGAATTTGGTTTTCGGTAAAATTTCATAATACAAAAAGAGTTCAAAATGTTTGTAACTTGGTTTGATTTTTACTCAAACAAGTTTGTATTTCAAAGGGGATATAAGAACTTATTGTTGTGAATTTTTAGAGATTTTATGGGATTTATTTGACAATTAAAACCCAGTTTTCAAATCCCTTAATCAGCCCTGCCAGGCTCTGGCGGTCGACCGGGCCGGTCGACCGGACCCAGAGTCGGTCGACTGGATCGGTCGACCGACGTGCACGCTGACCAGCCACTTAGGCCGGTCGACTGAGCGGTCGACCGACTGAAAGTGCCCCACTCTCGGGTGGGGGCGGTCGACCGGACAGTCGACCGTGAAGCTTGGCACGGTCGACCGACCAGAGAGCAACTGCTCTCTGGTTTTGGCACGGTCGACCGGGCGATCGACCGGCAGGCTTAACGGTCACTTTTTTGGACCGTTGGCCGGTCGACCGGAAGGCCATTCTGGGCCTAGTCAGCTGCCAACGGGCAGATTTTGATTGGGATTATAAATACCCCAATCTTTGGCCAGTTTTGATAAGGTTTTTGAAGAGCTAAAATTCTTACTTCTCTAGTGTTTAATTCCAAGTTTTCAAAAGAGTTTTTGGGTTCAAAGTTTTCATCTTTATTTGTTTTAAAAGGGATTGGAAAAATCAAGAAAAAGGAAAGTCTTTTGGGATTGATTTTTGATCTATATTTTTCTATCTATTCTAGAAGTTTTCTCAAGAGTTTTTCTTTGAGTTTTTAATTTCCAAACTCTTTGTTTTCCACACTTGAGCTATCTTGCCTATCTATAAGATTTTTATCTTTGTGGGAAATTGGTTTGTGGTTGAGATAGACCACCAAGTTGTAAACTTCCTTCATTGTGATATCCCTCTAGTGAGAGGAGATTGACTTGATATCCCTCTATTGTGAGGTGATTGTGGAAGTTGTGGTTGGCTCCCTCTAGTGAGAGGTGGAGATTGTGTTTAGCTCCCTCTAGTGAGAAGTGGAGTTTATGTTAGAATCCCTCAAGTGTGTGGTGATTGATTTGTATTGGCTAAGTGCCTACCCCTCTTGTGTGAGGTGTGTGTTTGTGTTGGTTGTGCATTGCCTCTGTGAGAGGTTGTATTCGGTTGAGAGAGGAGTTATGTACTCCCGATTGTATTTGCCCCAAATCCTCAGTGGAGGTTCCCTGTGTGGGAGTCCTGTGTGGACAAGTTAGTGAAAATCCTTCTGTGTGAAGGCGGGGACGTGGAGCTGTGTGCTCGAACCTCGAAACATATCCGTGTGTTTGCGATTGATCCATTGACTCTCTAACTCTCTCTATTACTTTGAGCATTGCATCTCATTGCCATATCATATATATACTTGTGTTGTTTGTGTGTGCCTCACTTGTGTTTAACCACGAGAGCTTCATATAGCACCTCAACTCTTATTCAGAGGAATCAAGAGGAGTTAGTCCAGAGCCCTTCCCCGGGAATTCGGCTACACTCGTTGGTTACATTAAGTGTGTTGCAATTTAAGTTTTAAATTCCGCATTATTGTTCATTAGATTAGTCGTACACCTATTCACCCCCCCTCTAGGTGTACTTACAATCAGGAGATTATATATTAACTAGGTATCTGTATAAATCAATGAATAAACAAGTCAGGAGGTTGAGTACAGTAATACAAGTGTAATATCAGGCAAGAGATAGGCTATGTACAATATGGTAATATAGGAGATTAGTGAAGTAGTACACAGTGGTAAAGCCAGAAATATATAATATAATAATAATAGTAGTAAAATTGAAAATCTAAATAAAACCCGATGAAAGCAAATACGGCAAAACCAGCAGTACAAGCCAGATTACGGCTTCATGAGATAAGTACGTCGAAGGAATAATTCAAATAAGGAAACCCTCATCTATATACCATATATCCCACGTCATCGTAAACTAAGTTGATACGACCCGAATTGCAAAATAACATGATGAATTATTGATTAGCTCTTATTATTACTATTATTATTACTCGTCCTACCCATATATCTAGGTATGTGCCCTAGCGTCCCAACACGCATACATTCATATATGAGTAAGTCGAGGTTATTATTGGAAACTGATGATGAAATAATGGGTTATGTTTACAGTGGATCCCGTACATACCGGGGACCACGACCCATGATATTTCAGAGCTGAACCCGGAACCTGCCACTAGGCAAATAAGAGGTGGGTCTTATATTATGCCCATTCAGGAATGTAACAGGAAGTAGAGAGTCAGTGCTCCCCTCGGAAAGCCTGAAGGCCCTTAGGTAGAACAGAAAGTTTGAGTTGCATAACATATCTAATACCACTGTAAACATATTCACCACTTGAAGTCCATCAGTTTCTCCCTTACCCGATATAGGTTGTCCTTTTTTTATAATTTATTATGTAATTTTCAATTTACGAGAATGTCAGGACAGGTTTAAGAGTTATAGGAGTACATAAGTACTAGAAATACAAGTCATTGTATATATAATATAGGATGACAAGACATGATTCCCGTAAATATGATAATTACAGGTTAAGTAGTCAGGTATCAGGTGGCAGTGGGTGAGTGATATCAAACAGTGTCAGGTGATAGGATGCAGTATTCAGGTGTCAAGTGGTAACATATAGTAGCATGTTAAGTAATAAACACAATAGAAATTACTATCAGAAAAATAATACCGATACAGAGGATCAGTATGAATACAGAAAAGTGGTACCGGTACAGGAGATCGGTTCGGGCACAGGAAAATAGTACCAATACAGGGGATCGGTACGAATACAAGAAAACATACAGTTTCAGAAAAAACAGTATAAGTAAGATTTTAAACTCTTCACAACCATTAATAGAAATAGATAACTGGCAAGCAGGTAATTAGCGAGCAAGCGAACATCCAGGTCAAGTCGTAACATATAGTAGCATGTCAAGTAATAAACACAATAGATATTACTATCAGGAAAATAATACCGATACAGAGGATCGGTATAAATACAGAAAAATGGTTCCGATACAGGAGATCGGTACGAGCACAGGAAAACAGTACTGATACAGGGATCGGTACAAATACAGGAAACATACGGTTTTAAGGAAAACAGTATAAGTAAGATTTCAAACTCTTCACAAATATTAACAAAAGAATAGATAACTGGCAAGCAGATAATTAACGAGCAAGCGAACATCTAAGCGGAGCTAAGAAGTGTTGGGGATAAGATCAGCAAACAAAGTTTTATCACCAAAGCGCCGTGGAACTCAGAAATGACTCGGCTTAAGAGTCTAAAATCCGATAGAGTTCCACCTAGACGTGTTTAGTGGTAAAACGCTGAGCGCTAAGCTGCCATTCCAGGCGTAGCTGAAAGTTTAGAGAATTTTAATAAATCTCGGAGAGGTTAAGCCCGGAGGCTATGTATGTACCTGCAGGAGATGTTAGTACCAACAACACATGCAAATATCGCTAGCAGGCAAGAGAACCGACAAATGGGTAAATGAGAGACTAAGCAAGCAGGTGTATAACTAGACTGTGCCCGACGAGGCCACATAATTAAGCTTGAATCGCAGACACACGATATAACTATAAAAACCCAGGGTTCGAACCAAGCGGGAGCGTAGAAAGACGTACCTGACAAGGTGTCCAATAGGCTAAGTATATAGTCACACGTCTTAGCTAAGCTCTCAACAAAGCTAGAAAAACCCAAAGGGTTTAAGCCCGAAAGCTGAGATAGAACCGCAAAGCGGTTAAGCCCAGAGGCTGATGACCATGAAGGGTCGGCCACGCACGATAATAAGGAGATGTCACATCATACATATATGAACAGGGATTTAAACTACACTATTACACACATTCGTCGCATCGATATAGTTGCATGTCCACAGAATACCTATACACATCCACACTGATACAAACACCACATCGATTACATGTCCACAACACTAATATACATGTCCACTATGATTCCACCAATACAAATATATAATTCCAGAAATTTCATCTTTTATACAAATAAATACAATCATCCGTCGAAGCGGGGAAACCCATAAAGAGGCGAGAACACTCGCCTAATAAATCTCGGAGCACGTCGTAAAATCTCGGACACCAAATCAACGCGCGAGCGCATTCAATAATTATAAATATAATATATATAAATATATAAATATTTATAGAGAGAGAATTAAGAAAGAGAGAATTAAGAAGAGAGGAGAAAGGGGAATCAAGAGAGGGGAGTTCCAGGAGAGAAAAAAAAAGAAGGGGGGTTGCAGCCCCCTTGCCCACGGCCAGGGCCCTGGCCACGCCCTGGCAGCACCAGAGGCGGCGGGCGGCGCCGCCCAAGGGTGGCCGGCGGCCACCCAAAAGAGGAGGGAGAGGAGGTGTTGGGGTTTCTTTTTGGTGATAGTGGTGATGGAAATTGGTGAAGGAGGAGGTGATGATTGTGAGGGGGAATGGTGAGGATGATGATGGTAGTTAGTGGCGGTGGAGAAGTGTGATGGTGGTGGAGGATTGGGTGGTAGTGAATTGAAGATGAAGAAGGAGGAAATAGTGGTGGCGTTCTTGGAGGAGCAAAAGGTCTGGGGGCGCTGGAGCTGGCCGCTGGCCTGAGATCGCCAGAGGAGGGCGTAGGCCAGGTGAGGGGGTGCTGACGCTGGTGATGGTTGAGGCGGTCGGCCGTTGTCCAAGGGAGAGAGGAGAAGAGAAAAGGTGAAAGGAGAGAAATTGAAGGGAGTGAGAGAGTGTGTGAATGAGAAAGAGTGAGAATAGAGAGAGAATTTGAGAGATTAAGGGGGAGAGTGAGAGAATTTGGAAGGGGAAGGTGAGAGACTGCCCTGCAGTCTCTAGCTAAAGGAGGAAGAAGAAAGAAAAGAAAAAGAAGAATGAAAAGAATAAAGAAAAGAGAGAGATTGAGATTGATTTGAGAAAGAGAGATAGAGAGTTAAAGAGAGATTAAGAGAGTGAGAGATTAAAAAGGGAGGGGGTTGGTGACCCCCGCTTCCAGTTCAGGCCAGACCCGTGTCGAGTCTGGACCTAAACGCGGGTCTGGGGTTGGAGAGAGAATTAGTGGGGAAAGGAGATATTTTGGGGATTTTATGTGGTGGAGAAAAATTGAGAAAAAGACAAAGAAAAAAGAAAAAGGAGAGAAGGGAAAATGGGTGGAGGAGGAAAATTGAAAAATAGCAAAAGATAAAATAAAAGTAAAATATCTGGATAAATCTCGAAATCTGGGAAAACACTAGAAAAGCCTGAAAAATGAAGTAACTCAAAAAGATCTCTAAAAATTCTCAAAAATAGAGAATATTATTTAAGAACCATGGTGAAATCAGATTTCAAAATTTTAATCCCATTTTTAAAATAAAATTCTTGGAATCTACCAGCGATATTGGTCGACATCAAAACTGGTCGAACTTTGATAAATTCAGAAAAACCCCTAAAAATACATTAAGATAGAAAATATAATTTTAAGAAATAATATGAAAGCAAATTTTAGAAATTTAACTCCATTTGTAAATTAAAAATTCTGGAATCAACCAGCGATACTGGCCGACACCAAATCTGGTGGAATTTTAATAAATTCAGAAAAATCTTCAAAAATGTATTAAAATAGAAAATACAATCTTGAGAATAATGTTAAAACAGTTTTCAGAAATTTAACTTTGTTTGTTAATTAAAATCTGAGAGTCGATCGACGGAGCAGGTCGACACCAGTTTTGAAGATTTACAATTTAATTCGGAAAAATTCTAGAAAATCATAAAAAAAATTTAAAGTATTAGAAAATAAAGTTTAAAACTGAAATTGATCAAATCTGACTATTAGAAAGGTCAAATCGATCAATACACTAGATCGGGTCCCCGACTCAAACTCGGGTTGATTCTGAATCCGAGAATCCAAATCCAAACACCAAACGATAATATAAATAATCATAAAATAAAATTAAATACAAGGAAAAATTAAAAGAATACGATTAGAAAATTAGAATACGTATCTAAGTATATATTCCGGGAACGGGGTGTTACATTCTACTCACCTTACAAAAATTTCATCCTCGAAATTTCGATAAGGGGAAGATGAACACAGGAAAGATAGGGACATAGGTTACACCAATTAAGATATGAATAACTAAGGGTAATGTTCAAGATTCTACTGATCGATAACTCTGAATCTGAACTTCCTCTGCACTTCCTACTGTATATAACTTCAGACGGTACTATATCAATGCAGATCTGTTAACTGACAATAAAAAAATTATGCCTGATGAAGATACATAGAAATCTGAATGGTCTAATAAGGCTGCTCGGACTGACTGAAAGTGATAAGATAAGCTGAATAGAAGAAAATACCCTACTTTCTTTGAAGACTTAAACAGAACTGCGATCTGAATCCAGTGTCTCTGTCCGACACAATAATAACTGAAATACCGTGTAGCAGAATTATCTCTCTCTCATAATTATCTACCAAAACTTCTATAAACTGACCTACTCTGAATAACGTAAAAGGAGCCAACCTCGAAACTGGTCAAACTTTCACTGCTCGAATCGACAGGTATTACTTCTTTCGAAATGATGACACCGAAGAATATGGTACTTACCTGTTCAAAATGCATACTTACTTTGTTGATCGTGATGTTGATCCTGACGAGGAGCTTATAATGAGACTACTAGGTATTCTGCTTGTTCTCTGTTACTCTGAAAGTAGACCATAATAACCAGATAAAGAAAACTTGATAAACTGATCATAAATATATAAATGAAGAACCGACTTATAGTAACAGGTTCTGAATACTTAGCATTGATTACTCTGAATTGTATAACTTAGAATTTATAAGCATTTCTCTCCAGAGGATAACCCGGCTGCAGATTAAACACTTCGAGAATACATAAGTCCTGCAAGATTGGCCGAATAGATCTTCAATAAAGATTATAATAAGTTGGTACATATGCAGGGAGAAAACCCAGTTTGTTAAATCCATGAAATACATTAAGCAGAAGAACACAGGGAACGAGGCTAGAATACTCTGACGGAAGCGAAGTCTGGACTATGTAGGGCCATTGCGTAATACAGCGTCAAATGTTTAGCTAGGGTGCGGCGGAGCTAATGCTCTACGAAGCTCGCACTTGGTCAAACTCTAGTGGAGAAGTCAGTGCGGAACACAACGCTAAATGCTAAGCATTAGGGTGCAGCAAAGCCCACGGCTGGTTGAGCTCGCGTGGCTAAAACACGACTCTCGCTTGACGAGGCTAGTGGGGTCCGTGGTTCATCGAATTCATAAAGACTGCTGGGCGTTGTAGCTCCGAAAAACACGGTCAAGAATTCACAATAACCAAAATAAGTCTGAAATGCTATCTTCTGGAAGTTGACTCTTCGGCAGATCACTTCTGAAAATACCGGAGCTCTGTGAAATTGATGAAGGGATCGTGATTGTTTCTGGAATAACATAGAGGATATCATGGCTCTATCTGGCAGAAGTTCTGAATCTGAAAAATCATTTCATATCGACACCCCTCATGTAGTGATACAGTCTATCTAATCATATAAATGTTGACTACCCAACTTTTTGTAATGATCCCCGTGATGAGTCTATACATATAAAAATAGAATGCCAAGCCGAAGAACTGACTGATATAAGATAACACGATGCACCACAATCAAAGAATACCAGAATAAGGTGAGAGGGAACTGCTTCTATCCTGTCGCCACCTCACTAGTCTACTCATATCTTAAGTTGGTATAAAGATTATGAAAATCGAAATAGTGAAAAATGGAAGGGATTCAGAAATTAAAGGAAGGACGATCAAGAATAAATAGATAACTCCGCACTTGTAGTTGGATTGTATAACCAGGACTCATGCATTTCAGTTGCAAATTTCTTTACCATTAATTTGCCGACTAGTAATACTGAAGATGTGAGAGCCTAAGCTTTGATACCACCCTATAACGCCCCGATCCCTCGGGTACAGAGACATTACTGCGACATATATACGTAGATCGAAAACACCTTCACATATATACGCTAAGTATCAGTACATGCAAGAATCAGATTACAGAAGCACGTTGTAAAATCCCAGAACACCAAATCAACGCGCGAGCGCGTTCAATAATTATAAATATAATATATATAAATATATAAATATTTTAGAGAGAGAACTAGGAGAGAGAAAGGGGAATAGAGAGAGAGAGAAGAGAAGATGGGGGCAGCAGCCCTCCTTGCCAGGGCCTTGGCCGGGCCCATGGCGGCGCCGCCCAGGGGTGGCCACCAGCCACCCCAAGGAGGAGGTGTTTAGGGTTTCTTTTTGGTGGTGGTGGTGATGGAAATTGGTGAAGGAGGTGAAAGTACACCTAGAGGGGGGTGAATAGGTGTACGGCTAATTTAATGAACTAAATGCGGAAATTAAAAACTTAATTGCAACAACACTTAATGCAACCAACGAGTGTAGCCGAATTCCTGGTGAAGGGCTCTGGACTAACTCCTCTTGATTCCTCTGAATAAGAGTTGAGGCGCTATATGAAGCTCTCGTGGTTAAGCACAAGTGAGGCACACACAAACAAGCCAAGAATATAATGAATGAGCAATATGAAATGATGCAAGGCACAATATAAAAGAGAGAGAGAGAGTAAGAGTCAATGGATCAAACGCAAACACACGGATATGTTTCGAGATTCGAGCACACAGTTCTACGTCCCCGCCTTCACACAGAAGGATTTCCAATCCACTAACTTGTCCACACAGGACTCCCACACAGGGAATCTCCACTGAGGATTTGGGGCAATACAACCGGGAGTACACAACTCCTCTCTCAATTACAAACACCACCTCTACACTTAGAGGCTAGGCACAAAGCCACCAATATCAACCTCACAAATGAGGGATAGGCACAAAGCCAATACAACCAATCAACCTCTCACTAGATGAATAGGGCACAAAGCCACCACTCCACAAATCAACCTCTACACAAGAGGGATAACACAAAGTAGGAGGGTTTACAACTTGGTGATCAAAAGACCACAAATCAATTCTTTCGCACTTACACAAAGATCCTAATAGGTAGGTAGATATGATAAGCTCAAGTGTGAGAAAACAAAGTGTTTTGAACAAAAAAAATCACTTGGGAAATCTCCAAATAGATATAGAATGTTTAGACCAAAAACAAATTCCCAAAAGACTATTTTCTTTGAAATAAAAACACTTTTAAAACAAATGAAGATCAATTCTTTGAAGCTCTAAACTCTTTTTAAAACTTATAAAAACACTAGAGAATGGGAGAATTTTTGCTCTTGGAATCTTACAAAAACTGGCCAAAGGATGGGGTATAAATAGACCCAAAACAGATTTGCCCGTTGGCTGGCAAACAGGTCAATTTTAACCTTCCGGTCGACCGACCGGTCGACCGGCTAACGGTCAAATTTTTTACCGTTGAGCCTTCCGGTCGACCGGGCCTTGAACCAGAGAGCAACGGCTCTCTGGCTGGTCGACCGCCCCGGTCGACCGGGGCAACCCGAGAGTGGGTTGCCTTCAGTCGGTGACCGCTCGGTCGACCGGCCCAAGGGGCTGGCTGCGTGCACGTTTGTGTGCACGTCCGGTCGACCGTTCCGATCGACCGGCTCCTGGTCCGGTCGACCGCCAAAGCCTGCCAGACAGAATTTAGGGACTGAAAAACTGGGTTTTTAATTCTCAAATAAATCCCATAAATTCTCTAAAAATCCACAAAAAATAGTTTCAATATAATACTTTGATATACAAACATGTGTAAAAATTTCAACACATATTTCAAACTTTTTGAAACATTTTTGTGACTTACAAATTTTGCCGAAAACCAAAAACTGTATTTTCTAAAACTTAAATTTTTCAAATGGAAATCTGATTTGTCCAAGACTCATCCAAATACAAAAACATGATACGAAATAACATTTGAGGCATATAGTATATGGATATATTCCAATATACATATAAAGATATATATCAATATTTTTGACAATAATTCCAAAAACAAGTTTTGTTAAAATACAAAACCTAAATACAGGAATAGGTTATCAAACTAAGTTTGTATAAATAGTTGAAGCATAGATGTATATAGAACAAATCTAATATACATTAAACCATGTAAAATTGTTGATTCTATCTATTCATGAAAACCAAGATCGGTTAAACCAAAAACCGAAAACCAATAAACATGAAACTTAAACAAGTGTGTGTGTTGTGAACTTGAGCATATCACACTATCTAACTTTACAAATGGATCTAAATACTAAACTAAACTATGTACCGAGCTCTTCTTGTAGAGCTCCGTCTCCAAGTCGACTCGATCCAAACGTGATCCACCGAGCTTGACTCCAACGAGTGCTAGATATGAACTTTGACGCTTGGGCTCTTGAATCACCAAGTGAAAGCTCCAAAATACCTTTGTTGAAGCTAATCACCTACTAATATCTTGGTTAAATATCTGAAACTAAATATCACAAGATTATTAGTAACCATAACTACATGAGTTAATCATCATCAAAACTAGAGTGGAAGGCCTCTGGGCCAACAATCTCCCCCTTTTTGATGATGACAAAACTCATGGAGTTTTATATGCATGGATTAAAGTTAAGCTTCAAAGAAGCTCCCCCTTAACTCATGCATAGCAATAAAAATAAGATATTCAACGAATATTAAACATGAATATGCATAAACAAATGTATGCAACTAGGAGAGAGAAACATGCATAAAACAAACATATGTTTCAAAAACCTTCTTCCCTTTTTGTTTAAACTCTCAAAATCATTTTCTCATAAACTCAATATATGCAAAAATAAAAACACACATATGCATATGACAAAAACACACATATGCATATATAAACTCAAAATCTTTCTATCCCTTTTTGTCAATCATCAACAAAGGGGTCAAAGAAAATAATATTTTTCCCTTTTTTGTCTTAAACAAAAAAAATCAATGAGGGGTGAAATCTAAACAAAACGGTATGATACCAATTGTAAGAAAAAAATATATCAATTTAGTGCATCATGATATCAATGAAATATACCAATTGAAAGTACATAATGTGGTACATAAAACAAATATTTTTAATATAAATTTAAATATCAATTGATACCAATTGTAAGTAAATACCAATTAAATACCAATTGTAAGTAAATAAATCATTTTGAGCAATTCAACCAATAATTTTGATATCAATAAAACATACCAATTGAAAGTAAAACTTTTAGGTAATCTTGATACCATTTGAAAATATTAGTACCAATTGAAAGTAATTTTTCATTAAAAGCATATGATACCAAAAATAATCAATATCCTTTTTTTTAATCATTTTTAACATAACGTGTGGGAGTAGAATAACAAATAATTGAAAGGTGAAATATGAATTTTCTCCCCTTTATGAAATACCAAATAAAATAATGCATAAGCTTGTATATGATGCCAATTGAAACATAATCAATTGAAATATATAATAGTCATTTATGAAATCAAGCTTAGCATAACTAAAATTTGTGCTCAAAAATATAAAGATATAGTAAGCACAAATAAAGCATATATATGTATGAAAATTTAATACCAATCGAAATTGATACTAATTGAAGTTGAAAGCATACATATATAAAAACATATATGAGTGTACAAAAAGAATGTCAATAGTGATACCAATTAAAAAAATCCAATGATACCAATTGAAAACAAAATAAGATTAAGTGTATAACTCATATTCCTTTCCACCCATTTCATGCACATGTTTAAAAGAATTTTCAATATGAACATACAAGGTATGGTCGCCCAACCAACCGCCCTTAAATGGAAAGGATTTTCAAAAATAGGTTTGAAAATAGTTTAGCATAATTGAAAACTCTTCCAAAGCGAAGAATACGAACTAGTTATATGAAATTTGTAAACTAGTACGAAATCCTTCAAGTAAGGAATAAAACAAAATTATATTTCATAAAAAACATGTAGATCACATGATCACCAAACACTCAAAATCTATAAAGCATATATATCATACTCATGAAAACAAAATTATGAGAAAACAAATAAGGTGAGTATATAAGAGTTATGTGAAACACATTATCACGAAAATAGTCAATTTAGCTCAATATAAAATTCCTTAAAAACATGAAAATCATCAAAAATGGAATTCTTCAAGGTATATGTATGTCATATACAAACTAAAGTATACATACATATCCAAATATAAACGAGTCCACAAAAGTATATGCATGAAGGCAAGTGGCTCATGGATGTATATGTATATCTAATAGTTTGGACAAAATAGACATATACATGAAGTTTAAATATAAACATGAAAAAAATACATAAAATGGGAATATAAGTTAAAATGTAAGAATCATTAAGACTAGGCTATACTAGTACATCTAATAAGTACAAATGAGCATTCAAGCACAAACATATAATAATCTATTTGTGACTCACTAGATGTATAAGTATATATCCAAGTTTTAATGAAAACTAACATTTAAACATGTAATCAAAACATGAAGCATAGAAATCAAAACAAAAATTCATATGATCATTATGTACATGCAGATGCATAGATCTAGGACATACACATTAGTTAAAACAAATGTGAGAACACAAAGATATAAATCCATATTAAACATGGGTGTCTCAAATAACTAAACATGTAAATCACTAATCTAAATATCATGGCATATAACATACTAATCATGAAACATCAAAACATGCTAAAAATGAATAAAATGAAAGCATGTAAACAATAATGGGAGTTAGAGATCGTTACTCAAAACCGAAAAGGCACATCTCCATATGTCCAAACCATGGTGGTCCTTCCACCAAACTCCCCTTGAAAATGATGCATCCAAATTGTCCTCATAAAGCTCGGAACGCATCCATCTCAAGGCACCATCGCTCTCACGTCATGCGAGAGCCAACACCTACATTAAATACAATAGGGGTGGTCTTTGATACCCACACTCTTTTGGGTCCAAGGGGGTTAGTTCCTTTCCTAATCCAAACAAATTTAGTTGCTAAATTTACATCATGTATCTTATCATAGCAAGATTTAGTAAGGTGGCCCTTACGTCCACAATGTGTACAAGTGTACACATGAGCATACAATGTGTGATGTGCATAAACGTGCGAAGCATGTGTATGCCGTGGATGGTGTGCATGCAAAGATGGAACTTGTTTCTTTCGAAATAAAGATTCCAAACGTGTATGGTTTATGGCACAATGGCTCAAAGTGGAGCCCAAATAATCCACACTCTTCTTTAACAAACAAATATCATTATCAATTCTAGAAGAAGAGGTGCATGCAATAGGTAAGCTAGGTGAAGCTACACTAGCATGGCAAAATATGAATCAATATCATTTTGCAAAGAAATATTTTTCTTAGAAACCAAGTCTGAATCCTTTGAAATACAAAAAATTTTGATTTTCAAAGAATCATTCTCTTTTACAACAAAATCAAGTTTTGAAGATAAGATCTCATTTTTCTTCAAAACATCATTGCAATCATTTCTATTTTTCAAAATCTCATTTTCTTTTAGGATAAGGTCTGGTTGAGATTTAAGTGTCACGTTCACTTGAAATCTCTTCCTTCTCTTGCAAAACCAAATCAAGTCTTGAACACAAATCCTTATTTTCTTTGTTAACTTCAAAACTTTTCTTTTTCAAAAGATTATATTTTTCAAGCATTTTTTTCACATACAATTGATAGTTCTTCATTCAAAGCATTTGAATCAACATAGTCATTACAAGAAGAACTAGCATCATCACTATCTAATTGAGTTTCTGAGTATACCTCAAGGGAGTCATTCCCTTGGACCATGTAGCATTGTTGCTCGGATTCTCCACTAGATTCATCCTCCGTTTGGATTGGCAATTGAAGCTTGGAGGAGGTTAACGTGTTCCACACTGCAAAGACGGAATCACAGTTAGAAACTAACATAAGATATTCTTTATTTAGCGTGCTTCTAAGTGCCTCAAGGGCTTGTGCATTGGCCTCTATATGCTTGCTATTACCAAAATAGGATTTCTTGGTAGCGGCAAGGAAAACATGCAAGCCTAGGATTTTCAAGTACATGGACATCCTAAATTTCCACACGTCAATGTTGGAGACTGATTAGTAGTAAAAAATGCATAATTGTCATCATATTTACCATCACATTTGCACATTTATTCATATTATAATGCACATTTATTAATATTTTGTTATTTAATGTGTGCAGGCCTCGAATTATTATTTTAATAATAAATAAAGCTTAAAAGAGCCAAAAGCCCAGATCCAAGCCCATGTTTGAAGCCCAGGTGCAAAAGCGCAAATATCAATTGTCAAAGTGCAAATATACAAGGGTTAAAGTTGCAATTACTAAAGATGAGGGAAGGATAGAATTCTACCCAACCCTAAACTCTTGCAGGATGAGCATAAAAGCCAAAGATAAGAGGAAATTCGTGGATAAAAGATTTGGGATATTTGAGATCAAGGTAACTTGATTTCTAAGTTATCTCGAAATCTCAAGATGAAGAGCCAGGATCACACTTCCAGAAGCAAACGCCCAGATGAACGGATCGGGAGAGGCCACGCGCCAAAGCGCGTGGCCAGAAGAGCCAGTTTTGCCGCAAAATTGCGGCAAAAACCAGGATTTTGCGGCAATTTAGATGAGATCAGTTTCCAGTTTTTGTGGGCAGGTTTATCCAGGACTCTTCGGCCTTCTGCACCTATAAATATCCCTGCAGGCGCAGCAGAGGGGGCATCCAGAGAAGTATTAGGGTTTTCTTTTAGCTATTTCTCTTTAAATTTCAAGCAAGTTGTAATTTTTATTTCAAGCACATTGTGGAAGAAGGAGCTTGTATTTGGGAGACGTTCATCGAATAAAGGTTACCTTTTTCCTATTTAATTTTCTGCTATTTTTAATTTTATTTTGTGATCTCTCTGGTTTTCTTTTTAATCTGTGATCTCTTCTGGTTTTCTTTTTCTTTGCTTCTTTGCAATCTTTCATATTAAATAAAATTAAAAAAAATAAATTGAAAAGAAAAAAAAAAGAATGATGATGAACTAATTTCCTTTAGTGGTTTGCTGAGATTCTTAAAGCAACCCTAGAGCTGTTAAGATTTGATCGGATTGAGGACATCTCTAGAAACCCTAGGTTTAATAATAACTTTTCTTGAAGATCAAACAAATAACTAGACTTCTTAATCTAGGATGCATATTAAAAAGACCCTTCATGACTTCAAACTTAAGAACTAGGACAGCCTAACTTTAAGATTAATCTTCTATTAAGCTGTACCTAGATGTTAGGATGAACCATAGTTTGGTTTTTAAGTAATGTAACTTTGTTAGAGTCTAGTATTAGTTTTTCTTGCTTGAATTAGTCTTAAAAATCTAGGGTAAATTACATATACTTCAATGTGATGATCAATCTCCTTAACTTGCAATAGGGTTGTGGTAGAAGATCAGCAAAGCCACATCTTTCATATCATATATCTCAATCTAATCACTTCTTCTCTTATTTGAAGTTAAAGAGGAATCGGGTCGAAAAGCTTGCATCGCATCCTTCCCTGAGGATCACGACCCACTTGAGCCCTTGCTACAGCGGATTCGCATTGAGACTAAGAAATCTGAACTTTAATTCTTTTTATTCTTAAAATCTCAATCAGAGACATCAAACATGGGAGGAGATAAGCAATCCATGAGTGTGTGTAAACAATATAAGTGTGCAAATGCAAATGATAGATTAGCAAAATCAAGATCACACCCCTAGGTGGTTAAACAAAATATCAGGAGCGTAGGCTCTGATACCAATTGAAAGTACACCTAGAGGGAGGGGGTGAATAGGTGTACGGCTAATCTAATGAACTAAATGCGGAAATTAAAAACTTAATTGCAATAACACTTAATGCAATCAACGAGTGTAGCCGAATTCCCGGTGAAGGGTTCTGGACTAACTCCTCTTGATTCCTCTGAATAAGAGTTGAGGCGCTATATGAAGCTCTCGTGGTTAAGCAAAAGTGAGGCACACACAAACAAGCCAAGAATATAATGAATGAGCAATATGAAATGATGCAAGGAACAATATAAAAGAGAGAGAGAGAGAGAGAGAGAGTAAGAGTCAATGGATCAAACGCAAACACACGGATATGTTTCGAGGTTTGAGCACACAGCTCTACGTCCCCGCCTTCACACAGAAAGATTTTCAATCCACTAACTTGTCCACACAGGACTCCCACACAGGGAACCTCCACTGAGGATTTGGGGCAATACAACCGGGAGTATACAACTCCTCTCTCAATTACAAACACCACCTCTACACTTAGAGGCTAGGCACAAAGCCACCAATATCAACCTCACAAATGAGGGATAGGCACAAAGCCAATACAACCAATCAACCTCTCACTAGAGGGATAGGTGTAACACCCCATCCTCAGAATACGTACTCAGATGCGTATCCTGGTTTGTTAAACACTTTGTTATTTTATTTATTATTTTCTCTTATTTATTTCTCGTACAATGGAAGTACTACATTATTTGATCTCTCTGGTAATCCAATTGGGTCAATTTTAGTTTCAAAAACTATTTCCCAATATTTTAGATTTTTCATGATTTTTCAGATTTTTTCTGAATTATTTTTTTTATACCCTAAAATCGGGATTATTAGTACTGCTGGTTTATTCCTGAATTTTTAATTTACAACTGGGGTCAAATTTTGAGAAACCGCTTTCACATATCTACTTAGAATAATATTTACTAGCTTAATTCTTTTTTTGGAAATTTTCAAAATTTGACAAATTCTGCCGGATTTGGCGTCGACCGATATTGGCGGCCGATTCCAAGATTTTTAATTTAAAAATTATAAATAATTTCTTGAAACGAATTTCACTATGATTCTTAAAATAATATTCTTGATTTTTGAGAATTTTTGCGGGTCGTTCCGAGATACTTGATTTTCGGACGATTTCGGTATTTTTCCGAAAGTTTTCCGCATCCGCAACCGAATCCCGGGAATCCGCCACTCTAATTATTTTCACTTTTTCTTCCAAGAGAATATCTTCTTTTTTTTTCATTTTCTTTCTTTTTCCTTTTTCTTTCTTTCCTTTTCCTTCCACCAAATTCTCCATTCTTCCAATACTTTCTACAACTTTCCACCAAAAATATCTTCTCCTTCCACCAAAAATATCTTCTCCAAAATATCCCAAACCACTCAAATCCCTCTCCCATCACCATGGCCGCCAAGAGACACCTCACCTCTCCTTTTTTTCAAAAACCCCCTCTCTAAATATTTATTTACATCACCTTCACAAATCCAATTCCTATATAAACCTTTCCTTCTTCATTTCACTTCATTTTTCTCTTCACCAACACCTTAACCACCACCAACTCCTCCTTCATCTCCACCACAACCACAACTACTACAACTTCTCTAACTCTCTACCTTCATCTTCTTCCTCCTCCATCTCCATTCAAACCACCACAACTTCAACAACTCCACCAAAGTCTCCACCTTCTCCTTTACTTTTTCCAAAACTACCACTACAACAAAACTCCTCCACAAATCACCACTCCATCATCTTCCCTAAGGCCGGCCACCTCCATTGGATTGGGGCTGAGCTCTTCTTCGTCGGTAACATCTCCAGTGATTATTCTGGTAATCGTTTACGATTATTCCGGTAATCATTCCGGTGACGATTACAACGACAACACTAACGACACCACCACCATCTTTTTAAACCTTCTTCATCACCATCATCCCTACTAATTTCACCACCATCTTCACTTCCACCATCAAGTTCACCATCACAACACCACCTTCATCTCCACTACTTCCTTCACTTTCTTTATTACTCCACCAAAATCCATCTTCTTTACCAAATACCACCACCACTAACAAAATCACCTTTCCTTTCCTCTCCTCCTCCCTCTCCTTGGGGCCGACCACTCCCTAGGCCACCACCAAGGGGTGGCGCACCACCCTAGGGCCGGCGGCCACCCAAAGGCCAACCCCCTTTCCTTTGTTCGCTTGGTATTTTCCTTTCCTAGGGAATCGGACGCGCAAAGCTTGAAAAGTGGCGTTTTAGGCGAGTGATTTTCCTCGCCAGAAAATAGACTTGTATTAAAATCATTATTATGTTGTCCTTGGTAGCAGTGCGATGTGGTTATACAGGTGTGTGTGTTGTAATCTGTGGATATGTCCCGAACTGATATACTGTAATGCTTGTAACAGGATAGAACAACTCGTGCGACCATTCAGCCTCCGGTCTCTCACTATCTTTAAAGAGAGGTGATTGGGACCGTCAGGTTTCTCAGTTTAACCTCCGGTCTCTCACTATCTCGAAAGAGAGGTGATTGGGACCGTCAGGTTTCTCAGCTCCATCTGGTTAGCATACTTAGCGCTCAGCGCTTTATTCACTAAATCCGTCCAGGCAAGTTGCTACCGGACTTTCCACTCGTATTCTAAAACGAGTCGTCCCGGTAACCTTGCCAAGCGTATTAGTGTCTAAACTCTGTTCGCTACCTGTGCCTCCAGCATACTCAGCTCCACTTGGTTGTATCACTTGTCAACCGACATGTTACCACCCGACATACTACTACCTGATAATTGCCCCTTGTTACTACATGACTTGTCACTTGACGAATATCACCCTCTTGTCATGCTATCACTTGACACCCGGCATGATACACTTGACTCTTATAATTATCACGACCACGGGAATGATGACCTGACATCTTGATTTCTACTTAATATATTATAGTACATACTGTACTCCTGAGATACATGTATTCCTGACTTGTTCTGCTCATTCCCGGAATCTGATAAATACATAATAAATCATAAAAAGGAACAACTTGCATCGGGTCGGGGAAACTCGCGGCTATCAATACATGTTCGTGTTTACAGTGGTATTAGGCATGTTGTGCAACTAAAACTTCCGGTCTGACCTGTGGGCCTCCAGGGGACCGAGGGGAGAGCTGGCTCCCTCCTTCCTGGTACCATCTTGATAAGGGCATCCATAAGACCCTCCTGAATCGCCTTGCGGTAGGTTCCGTCACCAAGCAACGGAACATCCTGGGCCGTGGTCTCGGGTATGCACGGGACCCACTGTAAACATTGTTCGTTGATACCCCCGCTGGTTTCCAATAACAACCTTGCTTTACTCAGATGTGGATATATGTGTGCTGGGACGCTAGTCCACATATCTAGACATCAGGGTAAGACGAGTAATAATAATATTAAAAGATGCCAACTATGGATCCATTGTGTGCTTTACCGAGTTTGTCGATATATTCAGGTTTTTCTATTTACGTTGTACCTCCTTTACATGCTTTCTCATACACTTATCTTTATGCCACTTGGCTGTAACCTGAACAGTTGTTGGAGGTTCTGACTCCCTTGAATTTGTATGTTTAGGTTCTGAAGCTTGGATTGAAGTGGAGCCCTCCACCGAAGATCAAGTTTTCTTCTCAAAGCAGGCTGACTAATCTTGGTTCCTTTTGTACCCGACTCTTCCTTCCAGCTTGCGGAACTTTCCTTCAGCTCGTGAGCATCTTGTATTCATATTGTAAATTTTAGTTTTGTACCTGGCTGTGATATACGATACATGTAATAGTATATCACACTCTGTGAGAACTTTGTAAATTGTACTCCTTAAGTTGGCATGTGTATAAATACTACGTATTGTGGTACTGTGATTCTTGCCTGTACTGATGCTTAGCGTATATACGTAAGGGTACTTATGACCTGCGTATATACGTCGCAGTAATGTCTCCGTTCCCTCAGGATCGGGGCGTTACAGGTTGGTATCAGAGCCTAGGTTCTCACACCTACAGTACAATCAAGCAGCAAATTAATGGGATATTAATTTGCAATTGCTATGCATGAGTCTCAGTTATACAATCCAACTACAATGTACAAAGTTATCTGTACAAAGTTATCTATTCCTTCTTGACTCCTTTCCTTATGTCCTAAAATCCTTCTATCTTTCCATTTTCCAGTCATCTTTTTACCAACATAAAGATGGATAGAAGGACGGGTCGTAACAGTTCCGGACAATCATCCGGGCCACTACCAAATGGACCCACGAGAGAAAATGCTGATATTCTGAGGGTTATCCAGAACATGATGGAAAATCAACAACAGCAGACAGAACTCCTTCGGCAAGGATTAACAACTCCTAAGGAACAAAGGCCGGGAAATGTATCAGACTTCAGGCGGTTGCAGCCGGCAATATTCTCAGGAGGAGAGAGACCACTAGATGCCGAACAATGGCTGATTGACACCACAGATCTTTTGAATGCAGCCCGGGTCCCAAAGAAAATCAGGTAGAGGTTGCCAAGATTCAACTAAAAGATGTGGCCAGGACCTGGTGGCTAGCTGAAGAGGCAAGACTGGAGAAACCCATCACTTGGGACCAGTTTTCTAAGAGCTTTTATAATAGATTCTTCCCTGCCACAGCTCAGAAAGAGATGGAAGAACAGTTCATCCGACTTCAGCAATGGAACCGGTCTGTGGATGAGTATGCCGCTGAGTTCTTAAGGCTTAGCCGCTTTGCTTCATATATGGTGACCGACGAAGAGAAGCGGGCAAGTAGATTCCAACAGGGCTTACAAATGGATATTCAAGTCTTCTTAATTCCCCAACAACTGAAAACATATTCCCAGGTCCTCACTATAGCTCGGGAGGTGGAGCGGGGACTGGAGAAAAAGAAATTTAACCTGATAAGGAACCAGGCCATGAAGAGGCCACTTCCACAAATGGGGAGAGGAGGTCCATTCAGAGCTGCAAAAGTTCCGACAATGAGACGACCATTTCGACCAGCCCCCTTTCAGATAACCCAACCATCTCCTTTTTGTAATTATTGCCAGAAACCAGGTCACTCTCAACAAAATTGCCGTAGGGCAAATGGATTATGCCTGGTATGTGGTTCCAGTAACCATACAATAGAAGGCTGTCCCCATAAAAGGACAGGAATAGTGAACCAAGCCTTGCCAGCACCTCCACTACCAAATGGACAGAGGAACCAGGGACCAATGGCTAGGAGGGCCCTTCCCCCTCCCCAACAGCAAGTTATCCGCCCAGTCCAAAGGGGAGTTAGGACTGCAGCAGGTCGCGGAAGGGGACAAGCCTACAACTTGACAGCGGAAGAGGCTGAGACTTCTGAAGAGGTGGTAACAGGTAAGATCAGGGTACACTCAAAACCTGTTCTAGCCCTCTTTGATTCGGGTGCTTCTCATTGTTACATATCAGATCATTTCATTGCCTTGCATTGTATACCTGTTAAGTCTTTAGACCACCAATGGGAGATTAGCACAGGGAATGGAGTAGTCATCTCCTCTAAAATTTGTATCAATTGCCATGTAGAAATATGTAACAAAACATTGGCCATAGATATGCTCGTACTAGACACCAAAGGGTACGACGTAATCTTAGGCATGACCTGGCTCAGCAAATACTATGCGGTTATTGATTGTCGGAATAAGAAAATTAATTTCAGAATTCCACTTCAGCCTGAATTTCAATTTGACGGGGAACTTAAGTCTGCCAAGAGAAAAACTCAGATGACTACTACCGAGATTCAGAAGAAGGGAGTACCAGTTTGGGATGAATTCCCAGAAGTATTTGCTGAAATCTCAGGACTCCCACCTGACAGAATGGTTGAGTTCTCCATTGATACCATTCCAGGCACAGTTCCAATATCCAAAGCTCCGTACAGAATGGCACCCACTGAGTTAGAGATTCTAAAGAAACAGCTGCAAGAATACTCTGATAAGGGGTTAATTAGGCCGAGTACTTCACCATGGGGAGCTCCTGTACTATTAGCAAACAAAAAGGATGGTGGTAAATGGTTATGCATAGACTATAGAGAATTAAACAAAGTTACCATCAAGAATAAGTATCCCTTACCAAGAATTGATGATCTTTTTGATCAACTTCATGGAGCCCGAGTCTTTTCTAAATTAGATTTACAATCGGGTTATCATCAGCTAAAAGTAAAGAAAGAAGATATTCCAAAGACAGCATTCAGGACTCGTTATGGCCATTATGAGTTTCTAGTCATGCCCTTCGGAGTTACCAACGCCCCTGCAGTCTTTATGGATTTGATGAACAGAGTGTTTTCACCATATTTGGATCAGTTTGTAGTTGTATTTATAGATGACATCTTGATCTATTCCAAGAACGACAAGGAGTATGCAGAACACTTGAGGATAGTATTGTAGACTCTCCAGCAGGAACAACTTCATGCTAAGCGGAGCAAGTGTGACTTCTGGTTAGACTGTATAGCTTTCCTTGGACATATGATTTCAGAAGAAGGGATTTCAGTTGACCCCAGCAAAATCCAGGCAGTGAAGGACTGGCCAATTCCAAAGACAGTAACAGAAATTAAGAGTTTTATTGGATTAGCTGGATATTACCGGCGTTTTGTCCGAGATTTCTCTAAGATCGCAGCCCCGTTAACAAAGCTCACCCGAAAAGGGGAAAAGTATATATGGACAGAGGAGTGTACTGCAGCATTTGAACAATTAAAGAAAAGACTCATTACAGCTCCAGTCTTGAGGACTCCCTCAGGAAGAGGAGGAATGGTTATATACAGTGATGCATCCGGAAAAGGCCTGGGGTGTGTATTAATGCAACATGAGCATGTCATAGCTTATGCATCCAGGCAATTGAAACCACATGAGAGAAATTACCCAACTCATGACTTAGAGCTGGCAGCAGTAATATTTGCATTGAAGATCTGGAGGCACTATCTTCTGGGAGACAAGGTGTTAATCTACACTGATCACAAGAGTCTTAAGTATATTTTCACGCAGAAAGAATTAAACATGAGACAGAGACGGTGGCTTGAATTGATGGCGGACTATGATATAGACTTACAATATCATCCGGGCAAGGTCAATACAGTACCAGATGCATTGAGCAGGAAGCCAGAGAATAAAATACTAGCACAACTCACTCAGCAGAAGGAGTTGATTCGGGACATTACAAAATTGGACTTAATACTAGTACGAGGAACTGATAAGTCAGGACAGTTGATGACTTTTCAGATTCAATCAACCCTGATGAATGAGATTAAAGAAGCTCAAAAGGAAGACCCCAGATTACAGAAATTCAGAGCTTAAGTAGAGGCTGGATTAAGAACTGATATCCGTATTCATTCGGATGATGCACTTTATTTTGGTAACAGAATTTGTGTTCCCCAAGGAGAAGTTCGACAGAAAATTTGGCAGAGGCACATAGTTCGGCTTATTCCATACACCCAGGGGGAACTAAAATGTATCAAGATATAAAGCAGCAGTTTTGGTGGAATGCTATGAAGAGGGAAATAGCCCAGAATGTGGCCAAATGCTTGGTTTGCCAGCAGATAAAAATAGAACACCAGAGAACAGCTGGACTTCTACAACCCTTACCGATACCCGAATGGAAGTGGGAACATATTACCATGGATTTTGTCACGGCTCTACCCGCAGTCCTAAGGGTAATAATGCAGTATGGGTAATCATCGATCGCCTCACAAAGTCAGCTCACTTCATACCATTCAGAGTAGGCCAAACAACAGAAGTTCTGGCAGACAAATATATGAAGGAAATAGTTCGTCTACATGGAGTTCCGGTTAGCATTGTATCGGATAGAGATACAAGATTCCGATCGCATTTCTGGGAAAGTCTCCAAGAAAATCTAGGAACTCGTCTGAAATTCAGTACTTCATATCACCCCCAGACAGACGGACAATCTGAACGAACTATTCAAATTCTTGAAGACATGCTGCGAGCCTGCATGATTGACTTCAAAGGGTCATGGGAAGATTATCTTCATTTGGCTGAATTCTCTTATAATAACAGCTATCAGGCCAGTATCAAGATGGCTCCGTATGAAGCCTTGTACGGTAGAAAATGTAGGTCACCGTTATGTTGGGACGAAGTCGGTGAGAGAAGACTTTTGGGGCCAGATATACTAATTCAGACAACAGACAAAGTCAGATTATTAGAGATCACCTCCGGGCAGCACAGAGCCGACAGAAAAGTTGGGCTGACACTAACAGAAGACCATTGGAATTCAGAGCAGTTGATCATGTATTTTTAAGGATATCACCAACAAAAGGGGTAATCTGATTCGGTACTCGTGGGAAACTTAGTCCGAGATATATCGGCCCATTCGAGATTTTGGATCGAGTGGGAGATGTAGCTTACCGCTTGGCATTACCGCCGTCATTAGAAGGAATTCATAATGTCTTTCACATATCACAGTTACGGAAGTATGTCAAGGATGAGAGTCATATTCTAAATCACTCTGAACTGGAACTACAACCAGATCTATCTTATAAGGAACAACCGATGGCCATTCTGGACAAAAGTATCAAGACTCTGAAAAATAAGGCAATACCGTTAGTATTGGTTTCTTGGAATAGGCATGTTCCAGGGGAGGCCACGTGGGAACGAGAGGATGTTATTCGAGAGCGTTACCCTCAACTATTTACATCTTAGTTGGTAAAATTCTTTCTTCCTATTCTTCTCTACCGTCATATTCCCCTTCCTGAAATTTCGAGGACGAAATTTTTTGCAAGGTGGATGGATTGTAACACCCCATCCTCAGAATACGTACTCAGATGCGTATCCTGGTTTGTTAAACACTTTGTTATTTTTATTTATTATTTTCTCTTATTTATTTCTCGTACAATGGAAGTACTACATTATTTGATCTCTCTGGTAATCCAATTGGGTCAATTTTAGTTTCAAAAACTATTTCCCAATATTCTAGATTTTTCATGATTTTTCAGATTTTTCTGAATTATTTTTTTTATACCCTAAAATCGGGATTAATCAGTACCGCTGGTTTATTCCTGAATTTTTAATTTACAACTGGGGTCAAATTTTGAGAAACCGCTTTCACATATCTACTTAGAATAATATTTACTACCTTAATTCTTTTTTTGGGAATTTTCAAAATTTGACAATTTCTGCCGGATTTGGCGTCGACCGATATTGGCGGCCGATTCCAAGATTTTTAATTTAAAAATTATAAATAATTTCTTGAAACGAATTTCACCATGATTCTTAAAATAATATTCTTGATTTTTGAGAATTTTTGCGGGTCGTTCCGAGATACTTAATTTTCGGACGATTTCGGTATTTTTCCGAAAGTTTTCCGCATCCGCAACCGAATCCCGGGAATCCGCCACTCTAATTATTTTCACTTTTTCTTCCAAGAGAATCTTCTTTTTTTTTCATTTTCCTTTTTTTTTCCTTTTTCTTTCTTTCTTTCCTTCCACCAAATTCTCCATTCTTCTAATACTTTCTACAACTTTCCACCAAAAATATCTTCTCCTTCCACCAAAAATATCTTCTCCAAAATATCCCAAACCACTCAAATCCCTCTCCCATCACCATGGCCGGCCAAGATACACCTCACCTCTCCTTTTTTTCAAAAAACCCCCTCTCTAAATATTTATTTACATCACCTTCACAAATCCAATTCCTATATAAACCTTTCCTTCTTCATTTCACTTCATTTTTCTCTTCACCAACACCTTAACCACCACCAACTCCTCCTTCATCTCCACCACAACCACAACTACTACAACTTCTCTAACTCTCTACCTTCATCTTCTTCCTCCTCCATCTCCATTCAAACCACCACAACTTCAACAACTCCACCAAAGTCTCCACCTTCTCCTTTACTTTTTCCAAAACTACCACTACAACAAAACTCCTCCACAAATCACCACTCCATCATCTTCCCTAAGGGCCGGCCACCTCCATTGGATTGGGGCCGAGCTCTTCTTCGTCGGTAACATCTCTGGTGATTATTCCGGTAATCGTTTACGATTATTCTGGTAATCATTCCGGTGACGATTACAACGACAACACTAACGACACCACCACCATCTTTTTATAACCTTCTTCATCACCATCATACCTACTAATTTCACCACCATCTTCACTTCCACCATCAAGTTCACCTTCACAACACCACCTTCATCTCCACTACTTCCTTCACTTTCTTTATTACTCCACCAAAATCTATCTTCTTTACCAAATACCACCACCACTAACAAATCACCTTTCCTTTCCTCTCCTCCTCCCTCTCCTTGGGGCCGGCCACTCCCTAGGCCACCACCAGGGGTGGCGCACCACCCTAGGGCCGGCGGCCACCCAAAGGCCACCCCCTTTCCTTTGTTCGCTTGGTATTTTCCTTCCCCGGAGAATCGGACGCGCAAAGCTTGAAAAGTGGCGTTTTAGGCGAGTGATTTTCCTCGCCAGAAAATAGACTTGTATTAAATCATTATTATGTTGTCCTTGGTAGCAGTGCGATGTGGTTATACAGGTGTGTGTGTTGTAATCTGTGGATATGTCCCGGACTGATATACTGTAATGCTTGTAACAGGATAGAACAACTCGTGCGACCATTCAGCCTCCGGTCTCTCACTATCTTTAAAGAGAGTGATTGGGACCGTCAGGTTTCTCAGTTTACCTCCGGTCTCTCACTATCTCGAAGAGAGGTGATTGGGACCGTCAGGTTTCTCAGCTCCATCTGGTTAGCATACTTAGCGCTCAGCGCTTTATTCACTAAATCCGTTCAGGCAAGTTGCTACCGGACTTTCCCTCGTATTCTAAAACGAGTCGTCCCGGTAACCTCGCCAAGCGTATTAGTGTCTAAACTCTGTTCGCTACCTGTGCCTCCAGCATACTCAGCTCCACTTGGTTGTATCACTTGTCAACCGACATGTTACCACCCGACATACTACTACCTGATAATTGCCCCTTGTTACTACATGACTTGTCACTTGACGAATATCACCCTCTTGTCATGCTATCACTTGACACCCGGCATGATACACTTGACTCTTATAATTATTACGACCACGGGAATGATGACCTGACATCTTGATTTCTACTTAATATATTATAGTACATACTGTACTCCTGAGATACATGTATTCCTGACTTGTTCTGCTCATTCCCGGAATCTGATAAATACATAATAAATCATAAAAAGGAACAACTTGCATCGGGTCGGGGGAAACTCGCGGCTATCAATACATGTTCGTGTTTACAGTGGTATTAGGCATGTTGTGCAACTAAAACTTCCGGTCTGACCTGTGGGCCTCCAGGGGACCGAGGGAGAGCTGGCTCCCTCCTTCCTGGTACCATCTTGATAAGGGCATCCATAAGACCCTCCTGAATCGCCTTGCGGTAGGTTCCGTCACCAAGCAACGGAACATCCTGGGCCGTGGTCTCGGGTATGCACGGGACCCACTGTAAACATTGTTCGTTGATACCCCGCTGGTTTCTAATAACACCTTGCTTTACTCAGATGTGGATATATGTGTGCTGGGACGCTAGTCCACATATCTAGACATCAGGGTAAGACGAGTAATAATAATATTAAAGATGCCAACTATGGATCCATTGTGTGCTTACCGAGTTTGTCGATATATTCGGGTTTTTCTATTTACGTTGTACTCCTTTACATGCTTTCTCATACACTTATCTCTTATGCCACTTGGCTGTAACCTGAACAGTTGTTGGGAGGTTCTGACTCCCTTGAATTTGTATGTTCAGGTTCTGAAGCTTGGATTGAAGTGGAGCCCTCCACCGAAGATCAAGTTTTTTTCTCAGAGCAGGCTGACTAATCTTGGTTCCTTTTGTACCCGACTCTTCCTTCCAGCTTGCGGGACTTTCCTTCAGCTCGTGAGCATCTTGTATTCATATTGTAAATTTTAGTTTTGTACCTGGCTGTGATATACGATACATGTAATAGTATATCACACTCTGTGAGAACTTTATAAATTGTACTCCTTAAGTTGGCATGTGTATAAATACTACGTATTGTGGTACTGTGATTCTTGCCTGTACTGATGCTTAGCGTATATACGTAAGGTACTTATGACCTGCGTATATACGTCGCAGTAATGTCTCCGTTCCCTCAGGATCGGGGCGTTACAATAGGGCACAAAGCCACCACTCCACAAATCAACCTCTACACAAGAGGATAACACAAAGTAGGAGGGTTTACCACTTGGTGATCAAAAGACCACAAACCATTCTTTCTCACTTACACAAAGATCCTAATAGATAGGTAGATATGATAAGCTCAAGTGTGAGAAAACAAAGTGTTTTGAATAAAGAAAATCACTTGGGAAATCTCCAAATAGATATAGAATGTTAAAACCAAAAACAAATTCCCAAAGACTATTTTCTTTGAATAAAAACACTTTTAGAAACAAATGATGATCAATTCTTTGAAGCTCTAAAACTCTTTTTAAAACTTGTAAAAGCACTAGAGAATGGGAGAATTTTTGCTCTTGAAAATCTTACAAAAACTGGCCAAAGGATGGGGTATAAATAGACCAAAACAGATTTTGCCCGTTGGCTGGCAAACAGGTCAATTTTGACCTTTCCGATCGACCGGCCAATGGTCAAATTTTTACCGTTGAGCCTTCTAGTCGACCGCCCGGTCGACCGGGCCCTGAACCAGAGAGCAACGGCTCTCTGGGCAGTCGACCGGGCCCAATCGACCGGGGCAACTCGAGAGTGGGTTGCCTTCAGTCGGTCGACGCTTCGGTCGACCGGCCCAAGGGGTTGGCTGCGTGCACGTTTGTGTGCACGTCCGGTCGACCGGTCGTTCGACCGCCAGAGCCTGGCAGACAGAATTTAGGGACTGAAAAATTGGGTTTTTAATTCTCAAATAAATCCCATAAATTCTCTAAAAATCCACAAAAATAGTTTCAGTATAATACTTTGATATACAAACATGTGTGGAAATTTTAACACATATTTCAAACTTTTTAACCATTTTTGTGACTTACAATTTTTGCCGAATACCAAAAACTGTATTTTCTAAAACTTAGATTTTTCAAATGGAAATCCGATTTGTCCAAACTCATCCAAATACAAAACATGATATGAAACAACATTTGAGGCATATAGTATATGGATATATTCCAATATACATATAAAGATATATATCATATTTTTGACAATAATTCCAAAAACAAGTTTTGTTAAATACAAAACCTAAATACACGAATAGGTTATCAAACTAAGTTTGTATAAATAGTTGAAGCATAGATGTATATAGAACAAATCTAATATACATTAAACCATGTAAACTTGTTGATTCTATCTATTCATGAAAACTAAGATCGGTTAAACCAAAAACCGAAAACCAATAAACATGAAACTTAAACAAGTGTGTGTGTTGTGAACTTGAGCATATCACACTATCTAACTTTACAAATGGATCTAAACACTAAACTAAACTATGTACCGAGGTCTTCTTGTAGAGCTCCGTCTCCAAGTCGACTCGATCCAAACGTGATCCACCGAGCTTGACTCCAACGAGCGCTAGATATGAACTTTGACGCTCGGGCTCTTGAATCACCAAGTGAAAGCTCCAAACACCTTTGTTGAGGCTAATCACCTACTAATATCTTGGTTAAATATCTGAAACTAAATATCACAAGATTATTAGTACCATAACCATAACTACATGAGTTTAATCATCATCAAAACTAGAGTGGAAGGCCTCTGGGCCAACAGGAGGAGGTGATGATTGTGAGAGGGAACGGTGAGGATGATGATGGTAGTTAGTGGTGGTGGAGAGGTGTGACGGTGGTGGACGATTTGGTGGCGATGATTGAAGATGAAGAAGGAAATGGTGGTGGTGTTCTTGGAGAAGAGGAGGAGGTATGGGGGCGCCGGAGCTGGCCGCCAGCCCGAGATCACCGAAGAGGGCGTAGGCCAGATGAGGGGCGCCGACACTAGTGATGGTGGAGGCAGCCGGCCGTTTGTCCAAGGGAGAGAGGAAGGAGAGATAGGTGAAAGGAGATAAAAGGGAGTGAGAGAGAGTGTGAATGAGAGAGAGAGTGAGAATAGGGAGAGAATTTCAGAGATTAAGGGGGGAGTGAGAGAATTTGGAAGGGGAAGGTGAGAGGCTGCCCTACGTCTCCAGCCAAAGGAAGAAAG